>CM059190.1:61994017-62054806 GCA_030323885.1 Branchipolynoe longqiensis | reverse complement strand
ATATATATATATATACAGAGACGTAGCTGTCATATACCCAGTGGCATACCACCTGAGGTTATAAATACTTTTGATATTAAAACATGTTATACAATATTTTATTGTGCTTGATTCCATCACGTTTTATTCCAATAGCATTTTATTCCATATGTGTACCACCTGAAAGTCCCAAGCTAGGCCCCTGATATATATGTACAACAAAATATGTTTTTATATGAAGAGCTCTTTTCCAAAACGTGATAAGCGCCAATCCCAAAAACGAGCTGGCAATCACAATGTCAAGCTCATAGGATGTGCTATGGAAAAGAGCTCTTCATATATATATAAAGAGCTCTTCATATATATATATAAATGAAAAGCTCCTCTCCAAAAGACGATCCACAAACCCGGCATTCGCATTGCAAACTAATTTTTTGGACCGGCGCTTATAATATCATATTTAGGAAAAGAGCTCTTCATATAGGCACACCTTTCACAACATAGGCACAACATTCACAACATAGGCACATCTTTCACAACATAGGCACACCTGTCTAGCGCTATTGGTAGACTGCACTGCTAATCCTATTCAGAGCATATATATCCCTGAGAATCAGACCTTCCTACAGCTTTGTCCTCCCCCCGCTGTCTCCCACCACCCACCCACCCTTCTGCCTCCTCTTCTGGGCCCGTATGCATGAAGAATTATTTATCGGCCCTGGTGGTAAGGACCGAGTTCGGGGTAGCTATCGCTGGTGGTGAGAAATGGGTCATGGGGTATGCACGGAGCCAAAGCGCGGAGGCAGTATCTACCCTAGCAGTTATTTATCAATTTGGGAAATCCCTCTGTGCCTGTTTACATTCGTCGATTCGAAAATATGAATAACGCCGCCGATGTAGCTGCTACGTTAATATGGCTTCGAATTTAGGGTTAATTTAATGAAATTTCATGATTTGAGTATGTAATTCTGTTAAATATGATCGCATTCAATAGATTTGGGCCTAATAAATTACGCCGATGCGGCGGCGGCGATGTTTTGTTGATTTCGACAGTATGGATATCGACGTCGCTGTGGCAGCGGCGATTTGTTTTGTGTACATTCATCGATTTGACAATATTAAAATTGCCGCCGTCTTGGTTACATAGTCCTTTTGTCATGGTATGAGGCTTCGAGACGCTTATAACCAACCCTATTCACCTTATTATTGTGGGGTGGGTGGGATGGTAAATTTAGTAGGTGAGATTTCGTCTCCAGGCTTCAGTGTCAAAGTAACACGATCTACAGCATGCAGTCACTTATATAGAGAATTCAAATTAAATCGGGAGGGGGCGTATCATGTTAGTTTAATAAAGCTATGATAGCTGGACATCGATCGCGTCCTTGTTTATGAGGTGGCTACTGAATTAGTGCCCAAAGACCCACTAGTCAGCATTGTACATATTAATTTAACATAGTTTAATCAAGATCTGCTAGTCGGCAGCAGTATCTATAAAGCCGTGTTCACACGGGGAAAATGTAAAGCGATTTAGACAAGGCGAATCATATGAATCGATTTAGGCGCCCGTTCACACGGGCAGTACTTGGGCCGGAAATCGATATCAGCGCATGAGCAAGTCCAGTCTGACCAGTGCCAGTTTTCGGTTAGGCGACGTCACCACGAGAGAGTGGGTTCGACCTAGATATGTATGGACTGAATCGTATTGGTTTGGAACGATCAAAACTTCTGCTGGGCAGTGAAAACATTTAAATAAATGATGAACAAAATATCTGTGCCCAGCTGGCGGTTTCATAGACTAAATTATATAATATGCACTTTTGATCGACCGGAAAGTCAACAAACTAAGGTCTCGACTGCCCGTGCGTGTGACGTCCTTAATCCGCCTCAGTGCGTCCACACGGGCAAAATAAATCGATTCACAGAAATCGACTCACGTAATCAACCTCCACAAGTGGTGTACAGTATCTGGATCACAGGAATCGATTCAGCCTTAATCCGCCTCAGACGTCCGTTCACACGCGAAATGTAACCCGAACTATACAAGTCGATTTCTACGAATCGATTTACATCGCCCGTGTGAACACGGCTTATGCCTCCTTAGGTACCGACATGGTGTCAGGCCTGTCTCCGCGTGTCCAATTACCCGTGTTGCATGAGCATCATGGACAATGAATCCCACCAGGGGCAGAGTGGATGTATTTATGCAGGCAGGATAGCCACTTCACACACAACAACCAAACACGCTACTTTCCCGAGTATGTGTTGCACTAGTTTCTCCCGCAGCCCTGTCTCTCTGGCAGTGCTGCTAAATGAGATAGGGGTCACCACTGGGTTTTCAAGCTGTCTAAGTTTGTCACGGTGATTTGGAAAATCAAGCCAGTGTTCATATAGAAATAAATAAGGGTGATATGTTCCAGTGTACAACTTCTTTAACATTGACTATGGAATCTAACGAAATATATCATTAGAATGGGCTTAAATAGCCTTTAGCAGTTTACACGAAGAAAATGCTCCCATGAATAGTACGTCCATAATATTTATTTGAAATAAAGAGATAATCTTATTTTGCATATTAATTTGTTACGGTTGTATTCTGGAATTAATAATTGTTACTGGTGAACCACTGTGATATTAGTTGTAATGTTTATTTACCACACTTAGTATGAGTATTCATATGTCTTTACTGGAGTATTATTAGTTTATTACGGCATTTTTTTCCTAAATCTGAAACAACTGCCCCCCAAGCAGAATGCCTGTGACTAGACTGCATCTGAGGTCTATCTGTACTTGCCTTCTTGAATTTTCTCTCTAAACTAAGGTGGAGATATCTATCAAGCAATTGTCTATTTGCTGGGGTTTTACATCATGGCAACATTCACGATCAAATCAGGATGGGCATCGACTTGTAACCGTGGACGAGGTGACTTTATAGTGCTTCCCCTTTGGGAAACTAGGTGACTGGCACCATGACCCAATTTCTCAATCAGTGACATCAACTGGGTACTGATCGAGCCAGTTGTTTCCCTATCATAGTAATGCAGAGTGCCAGGCTAAGTAGCGACAAGTATCAATGTTGTAAGTCATTGGTTTGACTAGCCTGGGATTGCGACTCCCGACCTTCCGCACGGGAAGCCTGCGCTGACCGATTCGGCCGCTACATCCGAAATTGTACTCCTATGTCTATAGATATGACCTACATAATGTATGGATATGACCTACATAACTTCTACTTCTGTACAACACCTAGTCAGACTGAGCTTCAACAGCATATCATGGCAATAACCCTAATGCAATCTTCAATGTGGTTTGCTGAAACTTAGCATGAATTGATTTAAAGGCATTGAGGATTAAGTTGTATTTCCAACACAAAAAGTGAGATTTCAACATGTCGCTTTCCACCATCACAACTCTCCAACAGGGATGCTGAAACTAAGCCACGTGATCTGTGACATGACTCTCAAACCCTGAATAGCTTACCATTGAGGCGACCCTGAGGAAAGACGCCGTGTAGTCGGCCGGCGTCTTGTAGAAGTCCCCGGATGTGGTTGGCCTGCCCATCCAGAATATCAGCAGAACTGATGTGACAAACTGTATCAGCCATATTATCTGTAAGAGAGTGTTTGTTTATTACAGCGTAGAATATCACAACTGCTCACAAAATTCCTCAAAATGAAGAGTTCAAGCGCAAGACCCTGTAAATACTAATAATCGAAAATTTAATTTAAATAAAAGATTTTTACCTGAAGGTAATTTTATTCTCACTAATTCCACTTTTCTTATTATGTAATAATTATGGAACGATGGACAACAAAATAGGTATGTAACAAAATTAACTTTTTCAAGATTGGATTCCAATGTTTATCTCAATTTTTCGATTGGCGTTTATGGGGTTTTGTGCCTGAACTCCACAAATGTACTTTATTGAACATCGATGCCAGAGCTATTGAATTATAATTATGTACACTGTGAAAATGATTGAAAGCAAAGAACCTAACTATGGCATAAGAGCATACCATTCAAAAAGATATGGTAGACTTGGTAAGGTATCAGTCATAAATACAAAACCCTCACAGTCAAATAATGCCCTGTGGGAAGGAAGTCTTTCTGTCTGGGAAGATCAGTTCTTCAATGTAATGCCAGCTTACATAAGAAACCTCTCTAACTGCAGTGTCCAATTGTTTATACCAGCAATACCAGATGAACCTCAGATTCCAGGATACACCTAGCTAACACCAGCAGATTCAAATTCATTGCTGAACATGCGAAAACAGAACAGAGCATCCTTACCACATGTAGTGGGCTGTGATGGTGGAGTCTCTGACTTGGCCTGAGCATACAGTTCAAACACTCTAATCTAATATAGCCCCTTAGGAGTCTTCCACAGTTTTAATTATTTTCACGGTTGCACATAGCATGTGACAGTAGAGAAGGGTGGATGTCAAATATGACTATTGTCATTTAATAAATTGTTGATATTTTCCAGGTTGCTGTATGTTCTGTAATAAAATGTTCAATGTGTTCTACTTTGGGGGGAAGTGGGGTCTGGAAAAGCAGTATGCGTTGTACATCCATGAAAATGTTAAAATCTTTGGATGATCCCCCAGCAATTTAAAGCTGCACATTCCGGTGAAAGCATCACATTTTCCAAACAAAAATACTAGGCTAGATTTAATCCTACATATCGAACTTAGATTAAGCATTTGGTGCTGCACAGAAAGGGGATAGTTAATGGAACCTGCTACTTAAGCCAATGATGCTTTTATTGATTATGCAGCTTTCAACTGAAGTATACAAGAGCACAATCAGACTTCAGTGAATAGGTCACTTATATGTTAATACTAATCCGTAGTGCAGCCTATTTTGTGATAGATAGGCCCAGTACTGGGCCGGTGACAGCTAATGCCTCGGTCACAAATGCCTTGCCATATGGTGGGTTTCAGTCGCCGTATGGTGACCATATGGTTATTTGCTCACCACAAGGGGTTGCGGTTTTTTAAAGTTGAAGTTATCTTAACTTAGAAAAATCGCAACACTGGAGGCCGCAAGGATGCCACAACACCTGACGGTCACCTTTTTTTTTACATCAATATGGTACAATATTCATGTTTGTGGGATCAATATACAGTTAAACACAACCCCAAGGCATCTTGCGGTGACCGTATTATTTGTGAATAGATAAACTGCAGACCGCAATACTGTAACATTTGCATAAACTGCGAGACACACTGCAGACTGGAGCACTATCTGTACTTGCTTTATTGACCTAGGAATAATCTAGGTTGATGGAGTAATGTGGCGTTAGTCCGGTGTCGTATTTTCAGCGCCCGGTCATTCTCAGCGGCCCGTCGTGGTCAAAAGACCCGTGGCATCGCCGGCTACAAGCTCAGCTGGTGCCCGGCAGTGTTAGGGACCGAGTACGCCGAAATCTATTGAATGCGATCATATTTAAAAGAATTACATACTCAAATAATGAAATTTAATTAAATTAACCTTAAATTCCAAGCAATATTAAAGTAGCAGCTCGATCAGCGTCGAATCGCCGAGTGTAAACAAAACAAATAGCAGTGCTTGCGGCAACGTTCGAAAATCCGCGCATGCGCAGAAGCCACGACAGGCCGCTGAGAATGACCGGGCGCTGAGAATACGACACCGGGAAGAACATAGCTTTATTCCCATGATAGCGAGGGTCATTGGCTGGCAGGACATGCCGTAATCAATGCGATGCGATCAAACCGGAAATGGTGCCTGACATGAAAGGGAAGTTATGCAATACATATTTAAGGCATACAATACATGCAATCATAATCAAGATAGTTCATAAATGGAGTTGTAGCTCACAATAACATAATCATAATCATAACATATTTAATCATACATCATCGATCATGCCAATAATCATGAATTTTACCTCGGTACTAAGCCTCTGGCTAGCCTCAGGCTAGGGAGAAGGAAGCACATCCGGGTCCAGCAATTAGCATAAACAACTCACGATGGGAGGACATTCGTTGAGTTGCTCCGGTGATCTTTGATCTATGACAACGTACTAACTGTATGTATATTGATAACAATTATATACATTGTGAGCTGATGCAATAGAGCATCGTTTCGCAAAAGCTTTAGAACTTTTGCGCGTTTTTTGTGACTTTTATGGGTGTTTTTCAATGAAAACCGATAGAACAATGAGAAACCCCTTTTTTCCTTTGTTCTACAAGCCAGCCATTGCCGAACGGAGAGCGATGTTGGCTGGAGCCACAGCACATTTGGATTTTTCCTCGGTTTCTTTTATGGATTCGCGTTGGAAATTATCCTGGATTTCTTTTATAGACTCCCCACACTTTTTTAGGCGTACCTCTGAGTTTCGTAGCATTTTCTCCAATTTCATGAATCTATTCTGTATCTATTCAATTGTTTTTTGCTTGGGTGTGTTTTACCGAGTGCTGCATTGGTAATGGGTGAGTTGAGAAGAGGTGTTCCTCTGATGGTGGTCAGTGGGTGAATGGCTAAGTGGGAGGATGCTGAGAAAGAGGAAGAAGGTATTGGAATGAGGAGAGGTGATTGGCTAGTGAGTGTTGAGGGTGGTCCAATCAAGGCAGGGTATGGCTGCTGCTGAGTGGCAGATGGGAGGGGCTCCTTCACTGTTCTCTACACACCCAGCACTGACAGCAAATTCGCATCACCTGATCATTTAAGCAACGTATCTATATTTAATCCTACGTACCCAATTTAGAAACTTCAACTTTGTTTCTGCATAGAAGGGTATGCACCATCAATTAGTGGCGTTCTCTGTGGCGGAGTGGTTAGAGTGTCTGACTTTTTTCTAGGTCAGACTCCTAATCTGAAGGTCGGCGGTTCAATTCCGCGTGCCCCCAGCTCTGCCAATTTGGATTTCCACCGCTGTGTATAACTTACAGCGTCATCAAAGGCTGGTTGCTCTCATACCATGTCTATGTGGTGTCTATGTGGTGTGGGAGGTTAAAAATCCCTTGGGTTGGTAAAAGTGTAGGCTCGGGCTTTCTATCGACCAGCAGTGGAGCGGGGAAGACCAGTCGTCTGTGACTGGGATTTCCCCTACTTGGTACAACTTCCTGTCTATCATTCCCTATATCCCTATATCCCTATATTACTGATGAAGAATACACTATACCTATAACAACATCACATTTTATACAGCAACCCATTACATTAAGTCGATAATACTGAACCCACTAACACACTAACCTCCTTTTTAATCTACTAATACGGCCCAGCTAGGTTCCCAGTGAGCTACCTAGGCACAATGTAATGTAAGTGGCAGAAAGACCAGTGCCTCGGCACTCACAAACATGAATATTCTGATGAATAAACTAATTTACCAAAAGAAGATTAAGCCTATGTTGTCCAGTATTTTTGTACGCATATATCAAAAGTAGTGTTTTGTGGTTTCACTTCAAATATCTCCAAAGTTAGGCCTTTGTAATTGGGGTTACTACACACTAAAGTATGCAAGTGTAATGGGAGTTACTACAAACTAAAAAGCATGCCAAGAAATCAAAAAAAATTAACATAGGCTACTAACCATACCAACCAACTATCTATCTGCTACTAAAATGCAGGCAATCAAATACCTTATCAGCAGCTACTGTGTGATAAGATAACACCAACACTACAGCTGGTCAGCATTGAAAACAAGCCTGAATACCCAGGCTTATATGCTATGGACAATATAAATACAGCCTCAATAGAAAAATTAAATAAAAAGAATATTTCCATAATAGATTCTAGGGTACATCTGTATCTGTAAATGTCAAGTATTTCGTACAGTAATTGTTCTATCATTGCGCTTTCACACAAATTATATATATATTATTCCATTTTCAATGTGAATGCAAAGTCCTTCCCACAGTGCTTTCATTGTACATACCCTGATCTATCCTCATATTTAACTCTGGGATCCAATTTCGTGTTTTCGTATGGCGAAAACACTGCTTCGTATCAAGTACTAATATGCATAAATAGACGATTTCTACCACCAACCTGCCGCCCTCTGATGGCAGTGGCAACAACTAAGATCATGGGTAATGGCTCATTGAGCATCAGCCAGACAGGATTGCCGAATAAGTTGAGCGTCCGCCTGCCAGTTTAGTAGGTTGCAGGAATGGAACCCTACTGTTTGAACCCTGACCAAGTGAAAGCAATGACTTCTTGATAGCTAGCATGGCGCTTGATGTTAGTAGGATAGGGCAAGGTACAGTGGAATTAGGAAGACCAATTGTATCCGCAATTGAAATGTTCCCTGTTGAATCAACTAATGTACCAAAAATAAACACTCTCTTAGAAAGGTCTTATAGAGGATCTCTTCCATTACTCTGCCCTCTAGTGGCAGTGACGAGAACTAGTGTTGTGGGCAACACCTTAATGTGCAGCATGCTGTGTTGAAAATGTCTTAGGCCATGTATCCATGGACTGTTCCCTTGTGGTGTGTCCACTTGTTCCGTGTTCGCTTGTTACCTTGTGACATGCCAAACAAACAATGAACCTGTGCTTTGCTTAGTGTCCGTTCCAATAAGTTGGACCCAGGGACTGTATGGCCTTGTGCATGGCACATGTGCCATACTGACTGGGAACAATAAGAATGAACATGTTCATTTTCTCTGTGGCACGTCACAAGGTCACAAGGTCACAAGGTCACAAGGTCACAAGGGAACATGGAACAAGGGAACATGGAACGAGGGAACATGCCACAAGCGAACAGTCTATGGATACACAGCCTAATTGGCAAGTTCCACCAGCAACCTGCCATCTCATGGCAGAAGCCAGAACTAATTGTAAAATTGTCCGATTTAATACATGTGAACCGAGGTGAAATTACTATAATAAATTACAGACTGTCTATATAATGATAAAAGTTAATATATAAAAACCCAAAGGCATATGAGGGATGTGTGAAATTGGTAAACTATTATTCATTGAGTATAGAATTTGTATAATTGAATAGTCTTTAGAGGGAGTGTCACTTCCGAGTTTGACTAAGAACAGTCTTTGGAAGAGTCACCTCACATGCCCCCTCCC
Source organism: Branchipolynoe longqiensis (assembly GCA_030323885.1). Classification (NCBI taxonomy): domain Eukaryota; kingdom Metazoa; phylum Annelida; class Polychaeta; order Phyllodocida; family Polynoidae; genus Branchipolynoe; species Branchipolynoe longqiensis. Next base: position 62,045,779 of record CM059190.1, on the reverse strand, counting down.
CCCCCCACATGGTATTGTTATGATCATTGACCACTGCATTGTATTCTAATTGGAGGATTAAGTCATGTGACCACTGCATTGTACTGTGATTGATGAATGGAATCATGTGACAACGACCATCTTGGATCCTGAGAAAACCTATATAAGCCAATAAATTGAAGAGTCTCATTCTCTTACTTTCACTCTAGCCCTGTTTCCTTCATTACCTGTAGTGCCTTCATTTGACCTATTTACACCACCCACACCACCAGCCGGCACGTTTACATAATGTTGTGTAAAGTAGGTCACTGCGCATGATCCCTTAAGGTTTATTAAGTACTCTATCATCACAGACAGCGCTATATGTACTATGATCAGATATTCTAAGTTGCTTAAATATCCTGTTATCAGTAAACCTACTACTGACCACCTTATTATCACAGATACCCTTATCTGTTATTCGACTGTCAGAACCCTTGGTGATTTATTACATTCATTGATGAAGCGGAGACATTTCAACTGAGTACAATAATTGTTTTTTTTCTCATTCCACTGTTCAGTGCTCTATCGTACTGTCATGGGAAATGGGTTATATTATACCTAGAGCATGATTCGAAACCGCACATCTTGCATTCCGGAATAGTGTGACAACCATTGCATCATCTAGGCTCCCTGATGTCATAATACTTTTCATGCCTACCTATCTGGGTAGCTCCTAGATACAAGATTCACCCCATACTGCTGCAGTAGGGGTACAAACCAACCCTATGTAAAAGCTGTCGATAAAACGGGTCAATGAAATGAGAGCCTAATTTCACAATGTAAGAAGCAACAATTATTCTTTACATCTGTCTTATTATTAGCCTGCTACCTTTGAGTTGAAAAATATAATATAATATCTAGCTTAATAAGATTTAAAAGTGAAATCGACGGCGTTCTGCGGCCGCCATCTTGTCTTTTTGCATTCTCTCCCATTTCACCAATTCTGTGCCTATATAAGTATCCATTTGATACTGGAGGCAGACATTCTACTCCCTGTTCCATACTAAAGCTATTTTCGCCCGTATTTAGACTACGTTGTCGTTCACCCGTGTACTACAAGTACCGGGTGAATCTTTTATCTGGTTAGCTCCTTGCCTCAGATGTCAGTGCAGACGACTACACACATTCCCCTGGAGTATGTTCATAAGTCGATGTGTTGAATGCAGGCCATAGTAACACCGACTGACTCTAAAGGCCAGATGGGGTGGCCGAATCTTTAAGAGCGCTGGTTGGCTTCCCATGTGAGAGGACGTGGATTAGAACCCTGACCGTGTCAAATCAATTACTTACAGAATTGATATATGCCGCTATCTAAACCAGCGCTCAACATTGCTATGACAGAGCAAGGATTCATTTGCTCAGTATCAGGATAATGTGATGGAGTGGGATATTGGGTCATAATACGAATGGCCCAGTCTCTCAGTAGGGCAACACTAACAAGTCACCAAGAGTGTCCACTCTCACAAGTCAGTACCCGTCCAGATAACCTCAGATGTTGGTATAGCATTTCTTTGCAAGAACCGGAAGTAGATGTGTCATGGACCGGAAGTGGATTTGTGGCAGACACTACCAGATCTCCAATCGTCAAAATACAAAACTTGGATTTTGATCGGATCAAGGTTCACCTAGATAAGAATAGAAATTGTTTTCTTTTTAAATAGTGATGGTCCTATCACAGCTGAGTTACAGTGCTTACACTGATACTGCTATCTATTAAAAACGAAGAAGATGTATTCATAACATTGTGGGACTCCATTATGAGCCACACGACCACGTGGTGGCCGTCTTGACTGCACTGTCCCTTGTCGATAAGAAGTACAGTCAGGCGGAAGCATGCTAGCTGGAATTTTATCTCCTGTCAACATCTAAGGTCATATCAGGACGAGCACCAACTTCTGACAGGAACACTCATAGCAACTTGATAGTGCTGCCCCACTGCGAGCCAAGGCTGACAGCACCATGACTATATATCCCACCCAGTCACATTATCCTGATACTAACCTAACCAGTCCTCGCCCTATCTTAATACTGCTGAGCACCAGACCATGTAGCGACAAGTGTCAATTTTGTAAGTCATTGTTTTGACTCGACCGGGAATCAAATACCCGACCTTCCGCATGGGAAACCTGCGCTGTACAGATTCAGCCACCGCATCAGGTCACACTCGGCGATGAGTAAGCAGACTTACTGTTCTCAGTCTGCCGAGCCAGTTGAAGTCGTTGATTCGGCGCGTCACTCTCCGCTCACTGACTTGCAGCAGATAGAAGGGCGTTAGAACCACCAGCAGGACAGGACACACCCAGGCGAGGACCGTGCGTTGGAAGCAAATCGTCAGGTCTGGGCTGGAGGTGTTGAGGCTCAGCTGGTAGCTCTGCAAGCAAGGCGTAAACATATGAAGAGTTCAGGCACAAAACCCTGTAAGCATCATTCTACAAATGTAGCTAAAAATTGGAATCAAACCTTCAAAATTTGATTTTGTTTAATTCCTACTTTTTTGTTTGTTGTTCCATAATGATGTGAAGATAAGAAAAGTGGAATTAGTGAGAATTACAATTATTTTCAGGTAAAAATCTTTGATTAAAATTACATTTTTGGATGGGTGTTTACATGGATTTGTGTGTGAACTCTTCATATGTGACTTTTTGGTTAAGGATTTTTTTTAGATGTTTGTAGATTAAAGCTGGATTGTCCGATGAAGCATCAAACTTTCTGAACCAAAACAATTATGTACATTTGATTATACATATTTAATTTAGATATTAATGCACTTATTGAGCATGTTTTACCACATGGAAGGGAAGACTGAGGTAGTTTAATAGTCTCTGTTACAGCAAATGACGATGGTGTCAGAATGTTGTCATGCTTGCCAAAACTAATTTAACATGTTTATACTTCAAATATCTCAAAAGTTAGCCATTTAACATAGAAGCTACTTCAAACTAAAAGTAAGCCAGATTATGACAACCTGCTTAATATATTATATCAGAAAAATTACAGAAACTCAAAACCATTGGGCTAGGAAATTTCTATCTCGGACAATTGGTCTTCCTCATTCCACTGTTCCTTGCCCTATTCTACTAGTAATGCCGAGCACCAGACTATGTAGCGAGACATACCAATTGTTAAGTCATAAGTTATTGTATAATTAATAGCTGTAATAATAGGTGTAAAATAATTAAATATGCATGAATGGTTAGAATATAAAATAGGCTTGACCGACTTAAAGTGGAAGGTCGGGAGTTTGAATCATGATGGAGTGAAAGCAATGACTTACAAAGCCCCACATAGCCCCGCGCTCGGCATTACCAGGATAAGGCAAGGACTGGTTAGTTCAGTATCAGGATAATGTGACTGAGTGGGAAATTGGAGCACAGTGCCAGCGACTCAGCACTACAAAGTCGGCATGAGTGTGCACTGTCACATGTCGGTATACGTTCCTGATATGACCTTGTGCAGAGTCTAATGCTCGAATATGTGGCTGTGTAGGCAGGCTATGGTGAAAACAATACAGACAAAGAGAAAGGAAGAGTAGGAAGTGCAAAGAAGAAGAGAGAGTCCAGCCCTCTGGTTTATTATTTATATGGTACACGGGTTCATTGTAGAGTATCACCCCACCCCTTTCCCCCAATGGGAATCAAGCATTCTTGGCCCTACCAATAGGGATCCAACATTCCTGGTCCCCATGGATACCAGTAGTCTGCCCACCACCACAAGCTGTATGGCCCCATGGCCACCACCAACCTTGACCTTTGAGTGTGGTGATCCCTATCCCAGCAGAGGGGGTAGGCCCTGAGTGCACTCACACCCAGACCTGACAGCACCACTATGTCTATTTACATCCCACTCAGGCACCACCAACCCATATGTATATATGATTATATATAGATATATATATATATATATACATGCCCCTGGTCACGTACACCGATCAATAATAGAACATTTGCATTCCCCCCTATGGGCAAATGGAAATATATATATATATATGCATATATATGCTTAATTATATACATATACACGCATATGTGTGGATATTTGTGGATATATGTGCATATATACGGATATATATGTGCATATACGTATATTATTTTAATGTAGTTTTAATTGAATATTATGAACCTACTATTCACAGGAGGATTATCTTCATAGGAACTTTGAAGAGCTACTTACACCCATTCTAATGATATATTTTGTTAGGTTCCATCCTTAATATTAAATTTGGTGCAGACTATAGCAGCTCACCCTTATTTATTTATATATGTAAACACTCTGGGGTTTTTCAATACGCCTTGAGAAACCAAGACGTTTTGAATTCCTAGTCGTGGTCCCTACCTGATAAAACGAATAATGCAAAGAAACTAAAGATCAACATTGATAGAAAAAGATATTTTTGTAAAATTTGCATTACAAATATTAGCCAATTTGATTGTTTGTTTGTTGGTTTAAGTCCTAGCAACATCTAAGGTCAAGCAATTAACAGATCACAATGAAATGCCTCCTTGACATTTAACTTGTTATTACTATGTGCATTCACCTGTTGACATCTATTATTTGATATGTAACCATTGTCATTATTATTGATACCTTACTCATATGTCGCATCTGTCCCATCTCATACTCATATGTTATCCGTTGACCTTATGTCGGCCGTGGCCGCTCTGCTCTTATACCATGTGACATGTAATGCTGCCGGGGGGGGGGGGCGGAGCAGGAGGGGGCTGCTCCACAATAAAAGCCATGTTTTCCCCCGACTCACCTTCTACGTCTTCTGTGCCCGAGAGCAATGGTCGGGCATGAGCGGGGGCTCTCATTTTGTTCATGTAAGTGCAATAGTCTGCACTGACCTCTCAGGCAAGGAGCCACATAGACAGGTGGGTGTGGAGAGGGTGATTGCATCAGGGAGCCTAGGTGGTGTAACGGTTAACACACTAGCCCCCGAATGCAAGAGGTTTGGATTCGAAACCTTATGTAGGTATGGCTCAATTGTAGTGTTGTTGAACCGAACCTGTGTATGCATGTGTAAGTGCATTACTTGTATTTATGCAATTGTAAGCCTTCAAATACTTCTGGCCATAAATCATTTAAAGTCGCCCAGTATACCTCACCCAGAAACAAACGAATCCGGTATCAAAAGCTCTCCAAACACACCTTTGCTTAGGTTTGTTCAGTTCAGACAACTGAACATGTGGAGGAGAGTGCTGAGGTCTGTGATGTATGAATGACATCATGGGGGGATTCCCTCATCGTGTGAACTAGAGGGGTTCATGCGATGAAATCCATAGAAACCACCAAGGTGGCCACCACAGAAAACTCTAAATTCAACTTTTAAAGTATATTAACTGACATGATTTAATAATGTATTCACACAAAAAGTAGCTGGTCATGAAAAATGAACATTTCAAATTAATATTTAGCATTTTAGATGACAAATTCTGACAAATTCTGACATTTTTCTCCATGGTGCTGGACTAACTACAACATAACAGTAGCAACCAACCACAGCACATTCCCCCCCACATATGCAGTAGCATAAACTGAAAACACGCAAAGGTATGCTTGGAGAGCATTTGTCGGAGTACAATTCCCTTCTGTAGGAGGTATACCTGGCCCCTTTAAACGACTTAGAATTCCAGGAAGACTGGTTTAGTAGTCTGCACTGATCTCTCAGGCAAAAAGCCACATAGACAAGTGGGAATAGAGAGGGCGATTGCATCAGGGAGCCTAGGTGGTAAAATGGTTTAGAAGACTAGCCCGGAATGCAAGAGGTGTGGGTTCGAATTCTGCTCTTGGTGCAATATTTCCCATCTTTATCACCCCTACGACATTATATGTATCAAGCCGGAATGAACTACAGCCTACTCTGTCAATAACTGCCTCTGTCAATAACGAGTTTCTGACAATAACGGCAAAAAATGCTGGTCCCATCACGGCAGCCCTCTAATTTAATAGCATTGCCTCTGTGTCTAACAGACAACTGTCCTATGCGGACAACAAGCCATTTTTTCACCTATTTGATCAATATTCTCTGTCAATAATGACATGCCATATAGTTATAATATAGTAGAAATGACTAATTGTACAAAGGACAAATTGTAGAAATGACAAATTGTAGAAGTGATGAATAGTAGAAATGACTAATTGTACAAATGACAAATTGTAGAAATTACTTTGTAAGGACTCTCCTAGTCAGTCAAGTATAAAAGAAAAACATTGGTTTCAACCCATTCCATCAGTCAGTCTCTGCCTATAACGGATCTCTCTCTATAATGACATCTTGCTCCAGTCCCATGGGTGCCCGTTATAGACAGAGTAGACTGTATTAATTAATTCCGCAAGTAGTCTGCCAATTAGGATATATATTATGGAACCCACAATGACCTGGTCTTAACTTGTTCTATAACGGTTTACTTCGAGCCTATATATATATATATATATATATATATCTATATATATATGCATATACACATATGTATATATACATATATATATATATATGTGCTCTATAATCCATTATGGGAATATAAACAAGGACACCACCGATCTTCAGTTCCCTATGTAATAGTTAGCACTTATCCTATCTAGCTGACCCTGTTATTATGACATAGACCACGGTGGCGCCCCCTGTGAGCGGCCCTGTGCACTGTATGCCAGCTGCGTATATACATATATATATATGAGTACAGATGCAAAACCCCATAAACACCAATCCAAAAATTATGATAAACATTGGAGTCAAACCTTAAAAAGGTTAACTTTATATGTTTCTATTTTATTGTTCATTGCTCCATTGCCATTTCATCACAAGAAACATGGAATTAGTGAGAATTAAGACTACCTTCAGGTAAAAATCTTTTATTTTAATTCAACCGTTGGATAGGCGTTTAGAGGCTATTGTGCCTGAACTCATCACATATATATGCATCCAGTGTGTGTGGCGCGAGGGGTGTCCCACCCACGAATTACCCGGACAGCGGGGGGGGGGGGGGTGGCGGGGGATCGGACACTCCACCAATGCGCCATGGAGGAATAGTTTAATAAAGTACATGTTCCCCTTGCATTTACACTCATGTAATGTGTTATACATCACATATATATGGATAGTGATAAGACTGTTATCGTGTGTAATACTCTCTGAAGTGTCCTGCTCCCATCCTGGGTCGGGGTATCGGCATGCTTCACTCTGCCCCCCACCCCAATGTTTGGGGCTTTCACACGTTACTCGCTGTGAAGTTTTATTATGTACATGGCATTTCATGTGATTGTCTGCCTGCTTGAATTTCCATCAATAGCGGTCTGATATATGAAGTTGATTCAAAATTCTACTGATGGAAATGCTGACAGCACTTTACTGTTTCCTTCATTTGCACAAAGGAGACAGCAATAACAAACTTGGAAATGGCATCTGAATTATTCATTTGAAGATCACACATGGCTCTTTATCAGACAAGAATGCATATTGCCGTGAAACAGTTGATTTCTATTTTTTTAAATTTTTTATTTAGGCTGTATTTATACTGTCCATAGCATATAAGCCCAGGTACCCAGGCTTGTTTTCAATGCTGGCCAGTTGTAGTGTTGGTGTTATCTTACAACACAGTGGCTGCTGATAAGTTATTTGATTGCCTGCATTTCAATAGCAGATAGATAATTGGTTGGTATGGTTAATAGCCTATGTTAGTTTTTTTGGATTTTCTTGGTATATATGTATTTATTTTTCTACTCTTATTACTAAACTAGCCTACTCCTATTTACATATCATAGGCTTGTACGTAGCTTTTGGCATGGCATGGATGTGTTAAAAGAATGAAGTTAACGAGAACTTTCTCTGCGATGTTCCATGGACTTAAGTTAAGAGCTGCAAGGACCGATAAAACAATACCATTGTTAAAACTAAAATACTTAATTAGTTTTGATGCTACATCTCCAAATTAGATAGCGGATATGGTGACCACATCGGTAGAGCGCAGGCTTCCCATGTGGAAGGTCAGGAGTTTGATTCCTAGCCGAGTCAAACCATTGACTTACCAAATGTATACTTGTTGCTACCTAGCCTCGCGCTCAGCATTACTAAGATATATATATAGATATATCCATTCAGTCACATTATCCTGCTACAGAGCAAACCAGCCATTGCACTATCCTATTAATGCCGAGTGCCAGGCTAGGTATAGACAAGTATCAATTTTGTAAGTCACTGCTTTGACTCGACCATGAATCAAACTCTCGACCTGTCGCATGGGAAGCTTGCGGCACTCTACCTATTCGGTCACTGTGTCTGTTCAGTGTCTGTGATAAGTCCACTTGATTCAGCCTGGGATTTCATCTATGACCCCCTCCTCTACCCCTCCCCCTCCCCCCCCCCTCCCCTACCCCCCTCCCCCTCCCCCTCCCTACCCCCCATCCCTACCCCCTCCCTACCCCCCCTCCCCTACCCCCCATCCTCCCTACCCTCCCTCCCCCCTCCTACCCCTCCCTACCCCCTCCCCTACCCCCTCCCTACTCCCCTACCCCCTCCCCTCCCCCCCCCTCCCCTACCCCCTCCCCCACACCCCCGCAACGGGAACGCACACTTTGCAGCGCTAATAAAACACACAATTGGCTCAAAACTTACCCAGAATGCATCATAATCCGAGCGGTTTCCGCAGAAGTCTGGCCAGTAGATGCTGCCCATCTTTATTATCCGACAGGGGGAGCCAGTATGTCCTGGAGGGAAAAATTAAGGGTACCAATTCCAGGATTCTCCAAGAAATAAACAAATATATATATATATTATCCTGGCAATGTACTAAGCCAAGGATATCCACTATTTGATCCACTTCTATGTTCTATGTCATCCTATTCTTGTATCTAGACATGTATCCTTCCGCTAAGTGACATTCAAGGATGTGCTGATAGAAGGGTTTTATGTTTTGCCGATTTTCTTTCTAGGAACTCTCTGATTCTTTCTCCTACCTCCTAGATTCGTCCTACTCAGTCCTCGATTCTTCCTACTACCTGCTGGATTCTTTCCACAATCGTTCTCTGTGGCAGAGTGGTTAGAGTGTCTGACTTTTTTCTAGGTCAGACTCCTAACCTGAGGGTCGGCGGTTTGATTCCCCATGCCCCCAGCTCTGCCAATTTGGATTTCCACCACTATGTATAACTTACAGCGTCATCAAAGGCCGGTTGCTCTCATACCATGTCTATGTGGTGTGGGAGGTTAAAAATCCCTTGGGTAGGTAAAAGTGTAGGCTCAAACTTTCTATCGACCAGCAGTGGAATGACGAAGACCAGTCGTCTATGACTGAAATTTCCCCTGCTTAAACAACTAATGGTCCAAAAAAAACTAAAAACGTGTAGGTTCCTCCTATCCACTACTTTTTTCCTCAATCATGGATTCTTCAAAACAAATCCTGGAATCCTCTTATTCAATCATGGATTCACCTGACTAACACATAGATTCATATTCATCAATCCTGGATTCCTCTTACTCAATCCTGGATTCAATCCTGGATTCTTCAAAACAAATCCTGGAATCCTCTTATTCAATCCTGGATTCACCTAACAAACACATAGATTCACATTCACAAATGATGGATTCCTCTTACTCAATCCTGGATTCATTTAACAAACACCTAATTTCACATTTATCAATCCTGGATTCAGCTAACACACACCTAATTTCACATTTATCAATCCTGGATTCTTCCAACAAACTCCTGGATTCCTCTTACTCAATGCTCGATTCTTCTAACACACTCCTAGATTCCTCCAACTTCTTCTAACTAACACCAGGAGTCCTGCTACTAATTCTTGAATATTGCTAACACCTCCTGACTCCTGTCTCCTCGATAACTTGTAGTCAGTAGTGTTTTTAGAGTAGCCTAGATTTGGACTAGACTACGTCAGTCCACTAGTGAACCTGAGTGAGCCTGTCCTTGTTTGATCCTTATGTACACAAAGGAGTAGGCTAATCTCAGACATCTCGGTAGTAAATACTTATCTAGAGGGGGGGAAACCCTTTTCTGTTAACCACATTCCTTTTTGGATGAAAAATTTGGTCGAGTTTCTACTTTCATTATGAATCTATATCTGCATATATTTAATTGATATGATGAAATTGCCCTAATTATTTCCCCAAATATTAACTGCTTGTAGAACATTATATTATTTCATCGAAAGGATTTATGATAGATTACACTGTGGATGGTGTGTATATTATGTGAGCTTGGTGAGTCTGGTTATTATCTTTGCCCGAGAAATGCAGCACTTTATCAATCAGTGATATATCACCTGGTGGTTACTATAGGTTTAAAGTGTCAACCTGTCGGAGATTCCAGACAGGGCTCTAACCAATGGGTCGTGCCAACAGAACTGTCGCTACTCGACGAAATCATGCATGGCTTGGCTTTAAAGCTGCGTAACAAAGACCCTATAATACTAAGATGGCTCACTCAGCCTGTACTGTGTAATCAAAATGATCAAACCCACCACTTGATGCGCTGACTGTTCTCTTGGTTAAACAGTTGCTATATTATATGTATAAATGTATATATGAATGTGAAAGATGTGTGATGATGGCAATGATGATGATGGTGATGATGATGTGTATTTATTCATAGCAATTGTATTCATACTTACGTATCTCATGTATAATATAATTGTATGTGTTTACATGTGAAACACCAACCAGCAGCCGGGCTGATCAAACCCACCACAAGTTGGCACTGTGAAATTTACATTACCATGGGAGAGATAGGGAGTGAGCCGTCTTAGTATTATAGGGTCTTTGTGCATAATCCGATGAAATAAAAGCTACCAGCTGCAACAAGAAATGCAGAAAAGGGAGCGGTGCGTGGTGCATAGTCTGATGAAAACATCAAATTTTCAAAACTAAAACAATGATCTAAATTTGACTGAACATCTAACTTACATACTGATGCACTTACTAAATATACGTTGCCATATAGAAGGGAATTATGAGTGAATTTAATAGAACCTGTTACTGCAGAAGCCTATGGTGTCAGAGTTTTGGCGTGCTTACCAAAATTAAGTTAGGATGGTTGCACTTCAAATATCTCAAATGTTAGCCATTTAAAATAAAAGTTACTTCAAACTAGAGTGATTATAGTAATCAACCTAATATATTTATCTCAGAAAATGACAGAAACTAACAATCATTCGGACTATGCCATCTTAAGAAACTATTGTAGTGGTCTGCACTGACCTCTCAGGCAAGTAACCACATAGATAGGTAGGCGTGGGGAGTGTGTTGATATCAGGGAGCCTAGGTGGTGTAATGGTTAGCACACTGGCCCGGAGTGCAAAGAGATGTGGGTTCGAGTCCCGCTCTAGGCCAATATTTCCCATTTTCATCACCCCACGACACTGGTGCCGTGATCAGGATCCTGTACAAGCTACGCCTGTATGGTTGTTGAACCTACCTGTGTATTAGTGTTAGTGCATTGGTATGTATGTAGTAAGCATTACAAGACTTACAATTCCAGGGGGACAGTGTAGTGGTCTGCACTGACCCTGCAAGAACCACATAGATAGGTAGCGTGGGAGTGTGTTGATATCAGGGAGCCTAGGTGGTGTAATGGTTAGCACACTGGCCCGGAGTGCAAAGAGATGTGGGTTCGAGTCCCGCTCTAGGCACAATATTTCCCATTTTCATCACCCCCATGACACTATTAACAAATAATGTAACCTACAACCTAGAAAAACAAGTCATGTAAGTACAACAGATTAATTACAAAATCATGACAAGCGTGATCCTAAAGGAGTAGATGCGTGACATGCCCCCAATATTCACAGGCAAAATGCTGGTTAATGATGTATATTTCCTTAGTCTGACATGAACAACTAACTATGTAAACCTATCAAAATATATATGCCTCACTGCATGAGTAGATCTTAGGGCATTGCTAGCATCTAATGAAATTAACAAGTTACAATTGAGATGCACACACACAAAAAAGGTAAATCGACTAATACAAAGAATGGTAAAAGTCGGATGTTGGATTGGTCACAATCTACAAACAGCTACAAACAGACATGGTGACCGAATCGGTAGAGTGCAGGCCTCCATTGCGGAAGGTAGTCAGTTTGAATCCCAGCCGAGTCAAACCAGGGACTTATAAAATTGGTACTTTTGCTTGCCTAGCCTTGCACTTGGTATTATTAGGATAGGACACGGACTGGTTTGAACAGTGTCAGGATACTATGACTGTGTGGGAAATCAGGTCATGGTGCCAGCGGGATAGTCTCCCAGTATGGCAGCACTATAAAGTCACCATGAGTGCGCACCATCACAAGTCGGTACCCATCCTCATATGACCTACGATGTTGCCAGGAAGTCAAACTCCAACAACCAACTAAACAAGAACAAGCGAGAAGCAAATCTGGCACAGTCAGATTGGTTAAAGCAGTGGATTGTTGGCGCATGCATTCGCAGTCCTCAGTGTGGCCATTGTGCCCGGACGATGCGCGTGGTACGTCTGCAGTGATTGTGATGATGGATATATGACTACAAGTCAGCCATGTTGAGATCTTACCTCACGCCGCGTAGGATAATTCCAGTAAGGAGTGGCTTTGGTAAGCCACTCCAATCCAGGCTGGGGAAAACTTCTCAATTACTGCGATGTGCAATGCCCTGACAACGTTGATATTGTCTCAGTAGTCACGTACCTAAGACGGGACGATCGTGTCTACTGCGACAGTTCTAAGCAAAGAAAATGGAATGTATGAAACGCATACAAATTATCCACAAACCTAACCTTCAAAGGTGTGACAAAAACAAAAACTAACATTGGGGGGGAGGGGGGGGGGTAGGAGCAGGACACTACAGAGATTATTACACACGATAACAGTCTTAGCACTATCCATATATATATATGATGTGTAATGCATTATATGAGTGTAAATGCAAGGGGAACATATACTTTATATATCTATTCCTCCATGGCGCATTGGTGGAGTGCCCTCGCCCCCCCCCCCACAACTGTTTGGGTAATTGGTAACATAATATATCTAGATTAATTGCATGGGTACATGGTATTGCAAATGTTAACTATGCACAAAAATATAATTGAAAAAACCAAAGAAATTGGAAAATGAAATCAATCCGTATGGATTATGACAACTACTGCACAACATCGAAAACAAGTGCCTGCACTTAACCGTTATGAGCAGGATAAACAAACCATCACTAAGGGGGGGAAATGTCCATAAAATTGTGCGGTGAGACTGTAGAATAGGCCCCGCATGCACGTTGACTAGTTACATCACTGTCACATGACTCACACTTCTGAATGGTCCCTGGTTGATAAACAAAACTGGCTAGATATGATTTAAGTTCCCGAGAGAAAAGGATGTAGTGTTTGGGTGCCATTTTAGTGGTTCAAGCCCCAGCACTCCTTACTGGTACATTATCACTCATTGCTGGTCCATTGGCACTCATATACTGGTCCCTTGCCACTCCTTACTGGTACAATATCACTCATTACTGGTTTATTGCTACTCATATACTGGTCCCTTGCCACTCCTTACTGGTACATTATCACTCATTGCTGGTCCATTGGCACTCATATACTGGTCCCTTGCCACTCCTTACTGGTACAATATCACTCATTACTGGTTTATTGCTACTCATATACTGGTCCCTTGCCACTCCTTACTGGTACATTATCACTGATTACTGCTACATTATGAAGGCCTCGTCAACACTTAGCTTACAATTGTAACAAAGGCTTTCAATAACCAAAACAAAATGTGACACTGGCAACATGACTCTGGCAACATGAGTTTGTTAGTTGTTGTTTTACATCCAGCACCGTCTAAGGTCATATCAGGATGGGTACTGACTGTTGACAGTGCACACTTATGGTGACTTTATAGTGCTGCCCCACTGGGATACCAGGTCACCAGCACTATGACCCAATATCCCACCCAGTCACATTATCCTGACACTGAGCTAACCAGTCCTTGCCCTGTCCTATTAGTGCCGAGCACTCGTCGAGGTATCGACAAGTACCAATTGTCATTGGTTTGATTCGGCTGGATATGGCAATGGATCATGACCAACGCAACTCACAACAGACACCTACAAATTTCTAAAAACTGAACTGTAGTCGCAAATTGCCCACCTTATCTCAAAGTACTCTCACTCATAGCACTAGTATTTTCATTCCCTCACTTGCCATGTCCTAATATGACCTTAGATGTTGCTAGGATGTAAACCTCCCCCAAACAAACACATACCCGTCCGCAACCAGATGCAAAGCCCCGGTTCGATCTCAGTCCATATATTTTCTTTTAACCTCAATTGATTTAATTACGACGCAATCAGTGTGAAGAATTAAAGAAATCAAGTCAATTAAAGAAATCAAGTCAATTAAAAGATCCCTAATTGTTTGACAAAAAGCAGAAGGGAAACCCATAATCTGATAGCGCTTAAGACGACATTAAAAAATTATCCCAATTTGCAGTGATTGGAATAAAGAAGGACCGGGGTTGATATTGGTACCGGTGCTGTTGCCAGGACTGATCCGATGCCAGGAGGTAACACCCAAATCAACCAAACTATAGCCTACGCCAATTTAATGGATTGTCAGTCCTCGGAGATAACCAAATGACATGGTGGTGGATTTCAATTTTATTGGTTGAATGGGGTTTTGCGTCCTACCAACATTTGAAGCCTTATCACTAGTGAAGCACCCCTAGGGGTGGATAGTGTGACCTCAAAGTGCGGCCTTATTGATATACCAATACTCCTTCGAGAAGTAATCTGATGTCTGAATCAGTCACATTTTCCTGACACCCATCATTCAATAATCCCATCGCAAGTTAAACCAATGACTTACCAAATTGATAGGTGTCACTACCTAGCCTGGAGCTCGGCATTGGGAGGATAGAGCAAGGATTGGTTAGCTCAGTGTCAGGTTATTGCGAGTGGGATATTGGGTCATGTGGCAGCAGCCCAGTCTTCCAGTGGGACAACCATGGGTGTGCACTGTCACAAGTCGGTACCCATCCTGATATGACCTCAGATGTTGCTAGGATGTAAACCCCAACAAACAACAGAGTACCATCATGATGTGACTTCATATGTTTCTAGGATGTAAAACCCCAATCAATAAATGGGAAGGATTCGCTGCCCTTACACAGACGCATTTCAATAAGGCTGGGCATCAATGGCATCATGACAATAGTTTCCTATTTTGGATTTTACCGGACGCAATGGCCGAATCGGTAGAGCGGGGGCGTCGCGTGTGGAAGATGGGCAGTTCCGTTCCTGGTCGAGGTTGAACAATGACTTATAACATTGATACTTGTGGCTTCCTAGCTTGGTGCTCGGCAGTAATAGGATAGGGCAAGGACTGGTTAGCTTAGTGTCAGGATAATGTGACTGAGTGGGATATTGGGTCATGGTGCTGGCAGCCTGATTTCCCAGTGGGGCAGCACTAGAAAGTCACCATGAGTGTGCACTCACAAGATGGTGCCCATTGTGATATGACCTTAGATGTCACAAGGACATAAAACAACAACCAAGAACTGAAGATAGTTTCTTAGTTTGGATTCAATGCTCGGCTCATTTAAGGCATTCTGCTCACGATGAGCCAATATGTGGTTGTCATACACTAGACAGACATGGCATATAACTCAAATTTAACCAAGAACCACCAATGCAGTGTGTTTGTTTGTTGTTGTTTTACATCCTAGCAATATCAAAGGTCATATCAGGATGGATACCAATGTGTGACAGTGTGCACTGATGGTGACTTTATATTGCAGCCTCCCATTGAGACCAGGCCACTCACTGGCACCATGACCCGATATCCCACGCAGTCCTGATATCCTGATGCTCTGCTAACCAGTCCTTTCCGTATACTATTAATGCCAAGTGCCAGGCTAAGGAGCGACGAGTATCAATTTCATAAGTCATCAAATTGACTTGGCTGGAATTCACAACTCATGACTTTCCGCAAGGGAAGCCTGCCCTTTACTGATTAACACATTGGTTGGCTGCCATTTTGTAACATTATCAGTTGCCATGGCTACGGACGTAGAGCGCAATCCAGCCCTGAACGAACACGGCGTTGGCTGTCAGTGTGCCAAGCCCTCATTAAGGCCCTGTCACATTATGACGCATCTCGCAAGCGTGCCGCCAACACGTAAAATCTTTTTTACATCGAGATGCGTCAAACTTTTCGGCGCGGGGGAAAAGGTTGGACGTCAGCGCTTCGTAGTGGACGTAAGCATATCATCAGTCTGACGTAGTGGTAATGTATGTCGACGCATGAGAAAAAACCCAAAGAAGTTTGGCACAACGTGTGGCTAACATGCCTCTCGCGCGTGCGGCATTTTACCTAGTGTTGTCATAATGTGCTCCGAACGTTCCGCTAGCGACCATTAAACGTGTTGCCCAACGTTATGCATACATTAGAACAATGTCGTCATATGTTGGCGTTTCGTTGCCAACGAGCGGACTGAACGCTCTCCGTCAGAGGACCGAAAGTCAACGTAGGACAATGTAAGAACACTATTCCTCCAATGCGCGTCTAACATATCTCGACGTATGCCTAATGTAGGGGTAACGTAATCACCCATGCGTTGTCGTACGTTGAAAGTTTTGTGCATGCACAAAACTTCGCCGACCCCCTGATGCGCGCTGCTGTATGTCGACAAACATTGATGTACCTTGACATATACCAACGTGTGCCTAATGCACGTGTAATGCATCACAAAGTATCCTGACATAGTGGCAAAAAATCACATATGTCGCCATACATTTGCGCGATGCGTCGTAATCTGACAGCCCTATTAGGCGAGCTGCATTCCGCTAACTCTCTGAGTCCGCCTCACCGGGCGCGGTGTCCTAATCGGTAGAGCGCGGACCTCACGTGTGGAAGGTCGGGAGTTCGGTTCCAGGTCCAGTCAGATCAATGACTTTAAAATTGATACTTGTCGCTTCCTAGCCTGATGCTCGGCATTAATACTATAGTGCAAGGACTGGTTAGCTCAGTGTCAGGATAATGTGACTGGGTGGGATATCAGGTCATAGTGCTGGCAGCCTGATTGCCCAGTGGGGCAGCACTATCAAGTCGCCATTGGTGCGCACTGTCACAAGTCGGTAACGTCCTGATATGACCTTAGATGTTGCTAGGACGTAAATCAACAAACACACAGCTAACTCTCTGTGCACTCTCAATCAACTCTGTCCGGCAGCGCCAGCACGGGCAGCAATCATATAGCTATATATATATATGTTTTTGCCAAGCCAAATCAAAGTCGAAGCCAAAGCTCGGTTAAACCAATGATCAGTTAACCCAAACAAATTTCTAGGGTCCCTTCAAGTTTGGTTTAAAGGGGTTATACTGTACATACATATATATATCATCATCATCATGCTGCCGGTTGAAAGGCGACAAAGACTGCCTTCATTTCTTAACCACCACTCTCCATTTAGCTCTCTGCTGTGAGAGTGATGTCCATGAGTCTGTCCTAATGTCTCTCAGATTCAGGTTTCTCTTGATAGTATCCTTGAACCGGAGACGAGGGCATCCTCTCTTTGTCTAACGAGAAGACAATTGAGAATAGAGGATCTGCTTTGGTAGCCTGTCTGTTGACATCCTCATCACGTGTCCAGTCCACCATTCTTTCGGATCTGAAGATCTTCCATAGAGGACAGCCCTGTCTGGTCGAGTGTTTCCTTGTTTATCACTTTGTCCTTCCAGGTTATCCTAAAGATCAAACGCAGATGTCGCATCATGAAAGCTTGCAGCTTTTTCACCTGTCGTCTGTACACTGTCCAGGGCTCGACTCCATACAGTATGGTGGATAGCACGATTGTGCAGTAGATCTTGCCTTTCACCCATGTGGACAGATGGTGGCTGTGCCAGAGTCTCTGGTGTAGTCGACCAAAAGATGCGCTAGGCCTAGCCATCCTCCTCTGTATCTCAGCATCAATGCATCCATCACTTTATATAGTGCTTCCAAGGTAGGTGAATGCTGGGACAGAGTTCAGCTTGTTTCCATCAACCATGATATCCTCCTCTTGGGTTCTTGTAGAGTTGGGTTGGTACAGCACTTCTGTCTTCATGATGTTAATCTTCAGGCCAAACTTGTTTGACGCATTGGAGAAAGCATCCAGTATTCTCTGGATCTCTTCAGCAGAGTGGGCAACCAGTGCACAGTCATCTGCGAATAGGATCTCTCTCACCAGTATCTGGGTAGTCTTGGTCTTTGCTCTGAAGTGTGTGACCTTGAATAGGTCAGCACTCTGTTTAAACTGTATATAGACACCATTCCCCATGCCTCGGAAGGCCTCATTGATATTGCCGATAGGAAGATGGAGAAGAGCATGGGCGCCAGCACACAACCTTGCTTGACACCATTTGTAACACCAAACGTTTCTGAGACTTCCCCTCCAGCACTAACATTTGCCATCATTCCCGTATGCAGAGCCTCGATAATAGTTCTGAACTTCTCTGGGCATCCATACTTTCTCAGTAGTTGCCATATCCCAGTCTTTCGGACTGTATCAAACACCTTCATGAAGTCGACAAATACCATGTACAGTGGTATGCCCTGCTCAATCCACTTTTCTTGTAGTTGTTGGAGACAAAATATCATGTCCACCGTGCTCCGGTTGGATCTGAAGCCACATTGTGTCTCCAGAACTACTTCTGTTGTTATGTGAATAGATAGTCTATTGAGGAGGATCCTAGCGAAGATCTTGCCTGCTACGGAAAGAAGAGAGATTCCACTATAGTTCCCACAGTCTGTTCAATCTCCTTTCTTGTAGATGGTTACAATGCTGGAATCCTTCCACGCCTGTGGTATGGAACCCTCCTCCCAGGCTTTGATGATTAGTTGGTGTAGTCTGTTGAACAGATTGTCTCCTCCGTACTTCCATACTTCTGCAGGAATTCCATCACTCCCAGGTGCTTTGCCATTTTTCAGGCCAGCTATTATTCTGGCCATCTCATCCATGGTTGGAGTCTCATCGAGGAATGTGTTGGTAACGCGCTGCTGGATGTTTTCTAGTGTGTCATGTTCAATGTCACCAGGGGTGTTGAGTAGCTTCTGGAAGTATTCACTCCATCTTGCCACAACTCTCTTGCTGTCGAAGAAGGCTTATTTCAGGTGCAGAGACCCTTTCTTATTGGGTCCCCACACATCCTTCAGTCCTCTGTAGAAGCCATTCATGTCGTTTTTATCTGCGGCTCTCTGCAGCTCCTCTGCCTTCATTTCCCACCAGTCTGATTTCAGGGCATGAATGCATTTTTATAGGAATCTGCAGGCATCTTTGTACACTGCAGTGGTAGATCCTGTGATCCTGGGCTGCAACACGCTCTGGTGGGCTTGGTCTCTTCTACTCATAAGATTCTCCTGGTCATGGTCATTGGGGTCAAACCAGTCTTGGTGTTTTCTGGCTGGCTTGCCAAGAAATGTCTTAGCTGTGTTGTGTACTATCTGTTGCAGAACTGCCCATTCCTCATCTGTTGTTGAGCTTTCCTTCTGTTCCCTGGCGAGAGCGCTGTCCATCTCCTGCTTGAAGCACTCCCTATGGTCGATAGTATGTAGGTTTGCTGTGTTGAGCTTGGTCAGTTTTCTTGCCCCTTGCATGTTGTGCTTTTGTCGTATTCTGAATGCATTTTTTTTATCTGAGCCATAAAAGCTGCATGCAAAATGTTGAAGTGCTACTGGCTGGAGAAATGAACAAAACAAAATTGGATTGGCTTTTACGGGAGTTTGCTCCTGAACTCTTGATATATATATGTTAGTCAGATTGTGCAATTAGTGAAATCCCTAAAATTGTCAGGGAATTCGAGAAATGACTGGAGAGTTATGATGAGTGTTAGGCTGCACACACTCGTTAGATTCGCGCACTAAAACTCCGATCACCACCCGCTTAAAACTGAAAACGGGCCGATTCATTTTTCGAATCGCGAATCGCAATCGTAATCGGCCAGTTTTAGCCCTAAAACTGAGGTTTTATCCGTGAATCGCAATCGCTAGGTGTGCGCAGGAAGCGCACACATAGCAATTTTTGTGTGCGAAACGGGCAGTTTTAGATCGTATACGGTAGGTGGGTGCGCACAAACGGTAGGTGTGTACCAGGCATAAGGGTAAGTATGATGGTGGGATTTAAGGTGAGTGTAGTGGTCGGAACCAATTAATAGCAGAATCTATATTCATATGAGGGTTTATATGTTATGCATATATATGTCAGAATTGTATTTTTTTTCCCCTTTTTGATTTTGATCTTATGCAAATTGAAAAGGCCGTTAAAATTAACAATGTAACATCCATCCATACGAGTGGAGAGTCACATCCCACGCTGGGGATGGTTAGTGGTGCATGCCGGGACCTCGCCTTCGCAGTAGGGGGGGGGGGGATACTACAGAAGTTATTACATGCCATAAAGGGTTTATGATTATTTATATACATGTGGTCTATGCTTTATATGCGCATAGATCACCAGTATTAATATCAGGACAGGGTTGCTAAACAACACATTAGAACAAGGTTTGTAAGGCTGGGGTATAGAAATAGCCAGATCTATTCATGATGTAATATGCTAAATATATTGTACAAATAGTTATCTATCATAGCCCTTTACTGTTGGGGTGAATAATTGATTAATTCATGTAGATTAATGTACTTTAATAGTTGAATCAAGATTGGTTTTATGGTATTCTCTCCCAAGTTCTCAATGTTACATCACAGGGCGCCATGCCCGAATCGGTAGAACGCGGGCCTCGGTCGGGAGTTCGGTTCCCGGTCGAGTTAAACCAATGACTTATAAAATTGGTACTTGTCACTTCCTAACCTGGCGCTTGGCATTAATAGGATAGTGCAAAGACTGGTTAGCTCAGTGTCAGGATAATGTGACTGAGTTGGAGATTGGGTCATGGTGCTGGCAGCCTGATTTCCCAGTGGGGCAGCACTATAAACATTGCCATAAGTGTGCACTGTCACAAGTCAGTACCCGTTCTGATATGATGTTAGATGTTGCTAGGACATAAAACTCCAACAACCGACCAACCAATGTTACACCAATGTAGATAAACATGGCACCGTGGAACTAGGGGGCTCTTTATCTTATTAATACCAAAGCCTGATGTCAGTCGCACTCTTTTATTATGCGAGGGCTGAAATCCTTAGCCAGTGAGTAAGTGATTATGGTGCTCACATACTCTCTCTTATTGGCTCTTGTTTTCTACCTATATATGTCTTGTATGAGCATTATTCGAATATAATTAATCAGAAGCTTTTCCATCCACGTTCTTGCTATACTCGACCCTCAGTAATCTATGGTCTATATAATGTTATTGGTCATGGAATCCTTATCAGTGCTTATTGAAGCTCTTATTACTTTAGGCTGCTTATGGCGCCACCTGTCCGTAGATGCGCTAACTTGTCAGCTAATGCATCATCACACACACACACACATATATAGAGAGTATAATTTATTATACGTATATAAAAGGGGCGGAGCTCTCGCATGATTATCTATAATATTATCACGATTATTCCTCTGTTATTTCTCCAACTATTATTGTCCAATCGCTGACTTGCCCGCATTTGCCCCGGTCCTTGCCTACCCCAGCGCCACCACCGGGGGGTTCTTGGCACTACTTGCCCGGGCAGTCGGGTCTCTCTCCTGCCTTCGAAAAGACAACAACTACACTACAAGCTCTCCCCAAACAGTCTACTGGCTACCTGTTTGCTCCTGGAGACCGTTTCGTCTTTTCCTGTCGTCCGCGAGCCGGACGACCGTTCCTGTGTGTCGATTTTCTGGTCGATTGGACAACATCAGGATCGATCAGCACAGCTCAAATTCACATGGATGACGGTATTGTGCCTTAAATTATATTCGACGTTCGGTTATTAACGACCGTCGATCACCCTATAAGCTTGTCGACTCTATTCATACACAGGGAAGGGGACGATATATTGAGAGCAAGCATTGACTTACATAGACTTTCCGCGTATGTGTGTCGATATCATATCGACAGGAAGACAGGGTTGAACTCCTTATAATCTAGCCACATCTATCAAGCCTCCATATATTGCAGATAGTGTGTCGATAATATCGACTTGGACATAAGTTATTGATCGTACATACACTTAAGACACGATCGACTCAGAACTTTACTTCACGTTGGTTTCAAAATAACGGCTCCAAGGTCGCCGGGTGCGTGCTACAGCTGAACGCTTAATCCGCTTAATCCACTTAATCCACTTAACCCGCTTAGCTCTGGACCGCTTTCATGCCAGGCTGCCGCTATTGTTCAGAGTGTGGGACAAGCCATGACACTCAGGACCAATGTCCAGGTTCTAAAACGATCGACACACCGATTACTAGGTTAGGTATGGCTACGCGAAGCAGTACAGCGCCGACAAAGAACTCGAGATCGGTGGGTGGGGTCGACGATATGGAGTCGACCGCTTCCAAGTTCGCCGAGTTGTCGCTGGAGGAGCGGGAGTCGAGTGCACGCGCGGAAATCGACAGACTGAAGGCCGAGATGCGAGTCACGGCGCTAGAGGACGAACTCGACGATCTACGAGCCGAGCGAGACAGAAGACGAACCAGACGGCGGACGACCGTTAAGGACGACAGCCAACATGACGTGGTTCCGGCGAAGACACCCCGTGATGACGCGGACGACCGATTGCAACCGCAGGATGAGCGACGGACGACGGACGCAGCGCCTTTACCGCCGAGTTGGACGCGAGGAACTGACCACGCCCATTCGACCCACAGTCGATCGCGTCGACACTCAAGAGGGTCGAGTAGAAGAAGACGGTCGTCGAGGTTGAGTAGCGACGGGAGTTCATCACGACGACGACGAAGTAAGTGGTCATTGAGGAAGTACGGGATGGGGAAGGACGTCAGAAAGATGAACGCCCATGAACTTGTGAAGGCGTAATGCGACTGGTGCCTTGATATTACTTCCCTCACAATATCGGACTATAGAGCCTTTATACAACACATCGGCTTCATCTCAACGAGAGCTCGTGAAGACCACTACAGGGACGTGGCCCATGTCGACCACGTGCTTGCCATTCGTAAGCTCGGTGAAAGCATCGGGTTTGCGGCATTTTCTAAGGCTCACCAAGGTGAGAGCATAGAACACTATGGCCCCCACAACATGAAGATGAAAAGACAAGGCACTAACACATATAGTGCTTGCAGAAGATCACCGGGCAACAACACGAAGAAGGCTTGTTACGCCTGGAATGGCGATGCGGGTTGCCTTAGATCGGACGATGAGTGCCACTTCGCGCACGCGTGTTGAAGATGTGGCGCTAAGTCGCACAAACGGGCAAAGTGTAAAGCTTGACGTGGTCGGACATTCAACAGGTCTAGTCTACAGACTACAAGAGTTCTTCCTGCATCGATTCGGATCGGTTCCCGCTCCTTTCCGGTTAGAACAGTTCATTGGGAAGGAGACTCGAGAATCGACTTGGGAAGGGACTGCCGGAAGGGCGATGACAATTCAATTCGGAGGTCGTTACTGGGGCTAGTCACAATGTTGAATTTCCATATAGGGACGATCATCCTAACGATAGCATTGAATCTAAGACTGTCAACCCTAACCGGCCTTAACATCCCGATTTCATCTCTGATAATGATTGCATGCCATGCTTTGATCTTTCAGCTGGGGTGGAGATCTGTGACCGTGCGGGGGGGGTTGAGGTCAGTCGCATTCATGATACTAGTAATGGCTTGCATTGGGAGCAGCCTGAGGGCGCCAGCAAGGCTGATCGGTTATTTGTAGAGCAGACCGCATCGGGCGGCCTGCTAGTATACATTAGCGAAACCGAGGGGGGGCCACGCATGAGATTTCAGGTATCTCGCAGCTGTATGGACGGGAGCTGCACATGTAGCCACTTGATCGCGGGCAAACCGAGCCAATTGAAGCCTTGCAGGTGGTTCGCGGAAATATGTCTTTGTGGCGATTGGGACCCAGATTGGGTATATCTGATGATAGGGGTCACTTTTGGGTTCAGGGTGATTAACCCAGGTGTCGAGGTCAGCTATATTCCAGGCAAGCCCAGGAGGAAGGCTAATTAGGAGCGTGATATAATTAATAAAAAATTCCTCGAGGAGGAACGGGAGGTCCTAATTTCAAGGGTAGATGCCCCCCCTCTCTGCACGCACGAGGCCTTCATCGTTCCTAAGGACGATGGCGGAGGCCGCGTTGTTATCAACTGCAGTATGCCTTCGAGCGAATCCGTTAACAACTTCACTGATGAAGTCCGGACCAAATTCTCCTATAAAGGCCTCGATGATGTAACGGTGACTATATGGGGACGATAGACATAAAAGACGCCTATCGTGCAGTCCCTATTCACCCTGATGACCGCCAGCGTCAAGGCCTTCGCCATGGGGGTGCTGGCGATGATAACCTCAATTACTTCCTTGACAATCCTTTAAGTATGGGCCTGTCATCGAGCCCCTTTATATTTTCCAAGATATCGGACTTCATCGTGAGATGCGGAGTTTGTGAAGGCTTAGCCAGAGTCGTAAACTACCTTGATGACTTCTGTCTCGTCGGTGGGACACGGTCGGAGGTCCAGGGCGCTCAGAGAACCCTCATCCATATCCTAAGAAGACTGTTTTTTTTTGTTAACTTCAAGAAGGTCAGTGGTGTCGAGACCAAGGTTAGATTCCTTGGCATATTTATAGATTCTGTACGCCTCGAGCTTAGCCTTCCTCCCAATAAATTAGAGAGAACATTGGAGATACTCCGCAAACTACGCAGGTACAAGAAGGCCAGTAGAAAGGAGCTTGAGCGGGTGGGGGGGCTGCTCGCTCACTGTGCCAAGGTCGTCCGGGGCGGGCGGACCTTCTCTAGGCGGATCTACGATCTCATATCTAAACTTAATGAACCGTTTCATAGAACGAGGCTAGGCAAGGGGGTTAGGGAAGACCTCGACTGGTGGTTGAATTTCGCCAGTAGCTTTAACGGGAAGGCCAAGATTCTAGGTAAATTTGCCCCAGTTATATCCATTTACAGCGACTCTTCCAAGTGGGGCTTCGGTGCCCTGCATGGCAGTGACTGGACTGTTGGCTCATACTCTGACTCGACGGAAGACATCCTTGACGATTATGTCGGTCATCACCACTTCCGTCCTCCGGAGGATGTCTGGACCGCCCACATCAAGGTGCAGGAGATGTGGGCGGTCTACGCATCCTGCATCCATTGGAGTGCGGGCTGGTGCAACACTACTGTCATTTTTGTCACCGATAGCTCTGTTGTGCAGGCAGCTCTTAATACTGGCAGGTCTAGGAGTGCCGAAGTCATGCACTTCTTGCGCAGGATATTTTGGTTCTCTGTTAAATACAACTTTACCTTTAGTTCTGTTTATATACGTAGTGCTGTTAACATAGTATGTGATGTCTTAAGCAGACTGGGTGACAATGATAGTGCCGCTAGAATCAGGAGTGTCGATGGTGCCAGAATGCTCTGTTGCAGCGACACGTTTGACCAATCGCTCGTCTCTTTCAGGGATGGCAGCCCGGGGAGTCGAGCAGCAGCAGTACCAGCATCAGGCATACGCTCAGAACTCAACAATAGCGAGGGCCACGCAGATCAAGAAATATTTAGGATATGCTGAACTTTTCCATTCTTCCAGGTCTCCCATACCATGCTCCGAGGAGCAGGGGGCCCTATATGCCGCCTGGTTGGTGAGGGATCTCAAGTATGTATCAGTGATCAACTACCTCAGTGGCCTAAATTTTTTCCTTAAGCAAAACGGCGAAAGGCCTATAGACTATACCAACTTTGTCCTTTCTTCTACTCTTAAAGGTATACGGAGAGTTAAAGCGGATATACCTAGGCGTGCTATGCCTCTCCTTCCCCATATGCTTCGCAAGATCTTCGCTTTGTTAACCAATAGCTCCGGCCATGTCGCCTGGCGCGCAGCAGTCCTCTGCTCATTCCGAGGGCTGTTGCGTAAGTCCCAGGTCACCTGGTCCGATGCCTCTCTATTGAGATCGGACTTCCAGTTTTATGACTGGGAGCTGATTTTGACTGTTCGGCGCTCCAAGACGATTCAGTTTAACGAGAGGGTCCTCGAGATACCGATATCTAGGTGTTGTGATACAGACATGTGTGCGGTTTATTGGACTGAGCGGCATTTCAGCCAGATTGCCGCTAACCCATCTCAGGTAGCCTTCCGCATTCCATGCGGCGTCGGGAGTTCCGCCCCCTTCCCTTACTCGGCCTATCAGGAGACCCTAAAGATATTCTCGGCCAGGGCGGGGCTCGACGCCGCCTCCCTCTCTTCCCACTCACTCAGGAGGGGGGGTTGCACCTTCCTTTCCATGTGTGGAGCCACCATAGAGGAGCTGAAGGTCTGGGGCGACTGGGCGTCCGAAACTGTCTACTCATATCTTAAGACACCGCTCGGTACTAGGATTGTGAACGACATGAGGGTTGGGGTGGCGCTATGTTCGAGTCAGGCTGGCGTTGGGTTGGGGGGAGATGCTTAGGCGGCTCCTTGGCCTGTATTTTGCTGCCCTGACGCAAATAAAGTCTCCTACCCATCACTCCTCTTGTCTCTCTCCTTGCCGAAGCCCAACTTTATAGAGAGTATAATTTATTATACGTATATAAAAGGGGCGGAGCTCTCGCATGATTATCTATAATATTATCACGATTATTCCTCTGTTATTTCTCCAACTATTATTGTCCAATCGCTGACTTGCCCGCATTTGCCCCGGTCCTTGCCTACCCCAGTGCCACCACCGGGGGGTTCTTGGCACTACTTGCCCGGGCAGTCAGTCTCTCTCCTGCCTTCGAAAAATTGTTCTTTACCGGTAGCCTGTATTTTGCTGCCCTGACGCAAATAAAGTCTCCTACCCATCACTCCTCTTGTCTCTCTCCTTGACGTAGCCCAACTTTATATATATATATATATATGAATATGTATATGACGACTTCAGGCACAAAACCCTGTAAACAACAATCCAAAAATTGAATTAACATAAACGATTTGTACCTGAGGGTAATATTAATTGTCACTAACTCCATGGTTCTTGTGATGAAATGGTTATGGAGCAACACACAATAAAATCGGAATGTAAAAGAAT
Source organism: Branchipolynoe longqiensis (assembly GCA_030323885.1). Lineage (NCBI taxonomy): Eukaryota > Metazoa > Annelida > Polychaeta > Phyllodocida > Polynoidae > Branchipolynoe > Branchipolynoe longqiensis. The sequence goes on along the minus strand of CM059190.1, from coordinate 62,018,664 downwards.
TAACCTTTTGAAGGTGAGTCCAATGTTTGTATCAATTTTTGGATTGGTGTTTACATGGTTTTACGCCTGAACCCATTATATATATAATTATATATATACATAATTATATATATCTTTTGACATTATAGATATATATATTGTAAGATGTTGGGCATATGACTGGAATCAACACCCAGAGAGAGCCTAGGGTTTGCATACTTTGAAGCAGACCTATCCGCACGCCAGTCCGCTCGGGCTCCTCCATCCACCCCAGGTATGAATGGCACAAACATGCAAATATTAGGCCCATAGCGGGATACTTACAATGACTCCTGGTACTAAGTGCGTGTACCATCAGAAATAACGAAATCATGAATAAGATAGGAGATAATGACCATCAAAGAAAACCTTATCCTAGATCTAAATGTGGGTTTGCTGGATGTAAGCGCAAATGTCAAGTACGTAAAGAGGAACTTTCTTCAAGGAATGACATTTATTAAGCTGCACGGAAAATTCATCTCTGATGCCCCAAAAACCCTCGCGGTTAAGGCATTGATGATGATAATTATGGTAATGATGATGATGATAACAATTCTGATTATAATGATAATTATGCTTATGCTTATAATAATAATGATAATTGCGTTGCTGGTGATGCTGGTGATGAGGGTGATGAGAATTATGAGAATTACTATAGTGATAATGATAATGCTGGTGATATTGGTGATAATGGTAATGATGGTGGTGATGATGGTGGTGACGATAATAATGATGATCACGCTGATAATGATGACAATGCTCATTATGATGATTATGTTGATAACTTGATCATGATGATAATGATGATAGTGGTGATATCATAATGATGATGGTGATTCTGATGAACTTGATCATGTTAATGATGATAATGATGATAGTGATGCTGTTGATGATGATGTTGACAATGAGATGATGATGAAATTGGTGATAATGTTAGTGATGATGATGACATATGTGATGATGGTGTTAGTGATGATAATGAGGACAGTGATGATGATGATGATGATGATTAATCTGCACTACATGGAAGACACTGTTGTGTTTATTCATAACCTACCTTCCTGTAGTCTTATTCTGCCTTCTGTGGTTTTGGGTAACTACCGAATGCATTACTTCTGGGGCCATATGCACAACGCAGTGTTAGCGTTCCAAAACTGGCTTCGGAGGGAATCCCCCGGTTAGCAGCAAAAAGACAGCATGTAAGAAGCGGTGTTAGCACTAACATCATGACCGTAAACTAGGGTACGCTAACCCCGTTCCATAGCAGGTTTAGCGGTAAACCTGGCCGGTTAGCGTCGGCGTCGACAGCAAAACAAAGGTGTACGACAAATGTATTATGTTTGCCGATATGCATAGTCCAAAACTTCAATTTTTATTGAAAATTAATAGAAATATAGAACAATTTGGCATAAACATGGATACATCCATGCAATATAATAATATAATGAATATATTTAAGACACAACTATCCATAATTAAGCATTTTGAGCTTAGAAACATCCAGTGCATGTGGGTAACAGTTAGTGTACACTGTGCCAGCATATCTATCAGGCTCATAGCAGTACACCCTGTTACCAGTTAGAGGGTATTCCCCAATCTAAAAATAACTGGAAAGGTTAGCTACCCTGACCACTTTATGCGCCCCTGAATACACTTCACCAGCCTGGTGATAGCTACCCTGGTGTTAGCTTTTAACACCAGGTGAGGCAAATGCTGGTTCATGCTGATGTCCTACACAGAACACACATTCGTCAGATGCCGGTTTTGTGAAGAACGCCTTATAGGGAGATAAGATAGCGTCTTAATTAAAACTTCCGGTGGCTGAAATTCCACCTGTATCTGCCTGATTGAAGTCTCAATCCCGGACCTTTCATGCACGTATGTGGAAAGACTGAGGACTGCTTGTGTAATGTAGCAAGACAGGGTTAGGAAATACATTGTGAATTATTGTCGACAGAAACCGCAGCGCCCTGTATGTGGTACACTTTGCTTGCGACCACTTTGTGACCACAAAAAAGGGTGGCCGCAAAATGGTCACAACTGGTCGCAAAATGGTGGCAAGTGATGATGAAATGGTTGCAAAGTGGTCCTCAGTGGTTGTCAACCTCCTTCAGACTTTTGGTCGCAAGGAGGTTGCAGCATTCCACCTAATATCTCATTGTGACCAAAATGGTGGCCAATCATTATCATTGGTTGGCACCCAGTCGGTGACCAGTCAGCATCCACTCGGTGACCAGTCGGATTTTTGTTGTCGCAATGTGGTCGCCAGTGGTCACAAGCCTTAGTGTGACTTGGTTATTACATACTATTAGCATGTTGTCTATACAGTAAAACCTCTCTATACTGACCACTCCACAGATCGACCACTCCCTTATATCGAATGCTTTATTTGGGTCCCAACAATACTATAGTGGTCTGCACTGACCTCTCAGGCAAGGAGCCGCATAGACAGGTAGGCATGGGTAGTGTGTTGAGATCAGGGAGCCTAGGTGATGTAACGGTTAGCACACTGGCCTGGAATGCAAAGAGATGTAGGTTCGAGTCCTGCTCTAAGTGCAATATTTCCCATTTTCATCACCCCCATGACACTGGTTGCCGTGACCATGATCCTATAGAAGCTACATGCTGTATGGTTGTTGAACCTACCCTGTGTATGTATGTGTAAGTGCATTGCCTGTATGTATGTAATTGTAAGCATTAAAAGACTTACAATTCCAGGAGGGATGAATGTAGTGGTCTGCACTGACCTCTCAGGCAAGGAGCTGCATAGACAGGTAGGCATGGGTAGTGTGTTGAGATCAGGGAGCGTAGGTGGTGTAATGGTTAGCACACTGGCCTGGAATGCAAAGAGATGTGGGTTCGAGTCCCGCTCTAGGCGCAATATTTCCCATTTTCATAACCCCCATGACAATACCATTGTAAGGATATTATAACTCTCTAAACCGACCACCTCCCTAAATGGACCACTTAAAGTCGGCCCCATGGTTGGTCGATTTGGAGAGGTTTTACTATATATGGATATCCAAATTGAAATCACTTTTCTTAACTTATCACCATGACAATTCGGAGTTTCGGATCTCCTGAAATACCATGCCATCTGAATCATTATGCAAACACTGAGCAAACTACTAGTTTTGCCTTAGCACCAATGTTAAGTCAGCCCCAACTTCATCCCCGTGGGTGTGCGTGAGGGATTCATCCAAACAGAGTCACCAGCCGTCCTCCATCCCCCATCCCACATCCCCCATTCTCCCATTCCCATCCCACATCCCCCATCCCCCATCCCCCCAATACCGCATTTCTCATCCCCCATCCAGCATCCCGCATCCCCATCCCCATCCCCCCACCCCAGCCCTATCTACCCATTACCCAGCCCCCCATTACCCAACCAACATCCTTCTCATCCCGCATCCCTCATCCCCCATCCCCCCCATCCTCCACCTCCCACCCTCCGCATCCCCCATCCTCTACCTCCCCATCTCCATCCGTATCCCCCATTCCCCCATCCCCCTCTCCCAATCCCCCCATCCTCAATACCACATCCACCATCCCCCATCCCCCCATCCCCCCATCCCCATACCCCATCCCTCATCCCCCATCCTTCATCCCCCATCCTCCACCTCCCACCCTCCCCATCCCCCATCCTCCCCCTCCCCATCCGCATCCGCATCCCCCATTCCTCACGCCCATCCCTACATCGCCATCTCCCCATCCCCCTCTCTCAATCGCCCCATCCTCAATCCCCCCACCGTCAATCCCCCATCTCCACCCTCCATCCCCATCCCCCGTCCCCCATCCCCCATCCCTCACCTGCCCCCGACGCCTCGATCTTCCTACTTCCATGATCATGCTACTAAGACAAGGCCTTTCAGAGCGCCCCTCAGCTAAGCCATTATTTCCTACTGGCACGAAGCTTTATCTCATTGTCTTTGTTCAAATTGATCACTATTTAATTATTGTAGTCTCCTGGACTTTTGTCCGTTCATCCAAAGTGAATGATCCACCAAAATTGCCGGAACCTTCTCGAGTCGCGACTGGTCATTTAAGTAATCACCTCCTGAGCTACTCAGTGGCGTATTTAGGGGGGTTTCTTGGTCGCCCCGACCCCCCCCCCCCACATTGTTCTACATTTAAACAAAATTAAAAAGCACAAATAAAACGATTGAAATGTGTATCCAAATATCCGAAAAATGAACCAATTTGACGCAGTCAAATCACAGATTTTTACTTTGGGTGTGTGGGTGGGTTCCCCCAAACCCCCTAGGTTGCATATAACTCACAACATCATCAAACACCAGTTGCTGTCATGACATGTCTATGAGGTGCGGGAAGTTAAAAATCCCTTGGGTCGGTAAAAGTGTAGGCTCGCGCTTTCTATCGACCAACTGTCTAATGGTGAAAACAAGTCTATTCAGACTTATCCACGATAGGCAGTATAAATATTCAAGAAACAGAAAAGAGAAAAGAGCACTATTGGCACTCACACAGTTACACCAAAATGACTTTGTTCACGGCTTCATCCGGAAACCCATCTAACTCGATCCTGGATACTTCACTTGCAATGGCCAACGAAGGCAATCCTAGCCTTTTTTCCAGCAGCGACATCAAACTGCACGTTCAGTTCTATTGAAGGTTTAATCAAAAGACCTAGAACACAGGTCCCAATCTTAGGGAGTATCATTTTGACTACGAATCAAAGTTTCAAGACCATTTTGAAACCCTTCTTCCCCTCTCTTACAATTTGCACCACGCCTATAAGTATGTCAGTCATAGTTTTTGTTCCTTTTTCATTGCACATTTACTGACCAATATAATTCATTATAGTGACTTCGTTGGCAGGGTGACGTTCAGAAGGGGAAAAAAAAGGGGGAGGCAGCATTCAAAGAAACAAGTAGAATATTATTTAAAGCTGCACAGTCTGGTTGATGTTTGTTTGTTGTACGTCCTAGCAACATCTAAGGTCATATCAGGATGGGTACCGACTTATGATAGTGCGCACTTATGGCGAATTTATAGTGCTGCCACACTGGAAGACCAGGCCACCAGCACCATGACCTGATATCCCACTCAGTCACATTATCCTGACACTGAGCCAATCAGTCCTTGCCCTCTCCTAATAATGCCGAGCGCCAGGCTAGGAAGCAACAAGTATCAATTTGTAAGTTATTGGTTTGACTAGACCAGGGTTCGAACCCACGACCGCACGACCTACCAACACGGGAGACGGACGCTCTAACTCATTTGGCCACCCGGTCTGATCGAACAGTCTGATTGAATTTGAACCATCAAGTTTTCAAAACCAAATCACTTACCTATATAATATGACCGTACATGTTAAACTTTAATATTTAAGTTAATTTTCCTCAGCTTTTGGATTGGCATTTAAGGGCTTTTGCGCATGAACTCTCCATATATATAATATCCATATATATACTCTGTATAAGCAGCATATATATGTTTGCAACATAATAAGCATACGACATTGGAATATATATTAATATATATATATGCAGCATATATATATTTGATATATTTGCAGGTTTTCCATATTTTTGTGACGAGCATGGAGTAGCCTCGCCGGTATTAGTTCTGCAATGAGCCTGATGGGGCCGCCACAGTGAGCGTTATATAACAGTGAGTGGGAAGAACAGGTTAGTAATACCTTCCTTAAATTTGTACTCGCATAATTCCTATACATCACATTTACGTATATAAGTGGATAAATAAAAATATATATGTATTTGTATATTTACATAATATATATATAGTTAGCATAATAGTATGGAGGTATACATTTTCGGCAGAAGATATTATTATTTTCCAAATATTCTATCATTATTGCATTAATTATGAACCAATCTGCTATCGGCTATGCTATGCTGTGGGACTCTAGGGCTACGGGCTATGGTGGCGCCGCCACCATCGTTTCTTGGTACTTGTGGGCCAACTACTCCCTGGTCACTATACTTTGAACCCTTTTCGGGGTCAAGGTCAATGGTATTGCTGCTGCTGTAAAGCGGGGGGTCTCCTGTAGTCTTTTCATGGACGACTTTGTTTTATATTACTGCGGTGCTAACATGAATGTCATAGAGAGATAGCTACAACCAAGCATAAATGGGATCCATCGATGGTCAGTTCTGAACGGTTTCAAATTTTCCAAGACCAAAACAGTCTGCATGCACTTCTGCCTGCTGCATAGAATGCATGTGGAACCGGAGCTGACCCTGGATGGGGATCCCATTAAAGTCGTTGAGAAAACCAAATTTCTGGGCCTCATTCTCGACGCAAAACTGTCTTTTGTGCCACATATAAAGTACCTGAAAACAAGATGCCTGAAAGCGCTGGATATTCTGAGGGTGCTGTCCAGCTCAGAGTGGGGAGCGGACAGAGATGTTCTGCTCTCTGTGTACAGAACCTTGGTTCGGTCATGAGTGGATTACGGCAGCATAGTATACGGTTCCGCTGGGAAATCATATATTGGGCTGCTAGACACGATCCACCACCAGGGACTGCGCCTAGCCCGTGGGGCCTTCCGCACCTCACCGGTTCAGAGCCTTTACGTCGAAGGCAATGACCCATCACTTAACAACAGGAGAATCAAACTGGCCATGCAATATGTAGTCAAGATAAAAACTAATGCATTGAATCCTGCACACAATTGTTTATTCGAGCAACATGACAAATCCAGGTATGAAGCCAGGCCGAATTACATCCAGCCACTGAGGCTCCGAATGAAACCTCATTTGGAGGCCTTTGGCGTGGATTTGGACGTGTTGGAGGATACCAAAGTCCCAGAACATCCCCCATGGTCAGTGAGAAAGCCATCGGTTATCCTCCGACTCACGGAACTGAGGAAGTCTGAGACACATCCACTCGAGTACCAAGGACTGCATGCAAAGATTCAAGGCCAGTTTGCAGACCACCTCTCCATATACACTGATGGTTCGGAAGACCAAAGCTGGGTAGCTGCTGCGGCAATCTGCCGACGGGAAAAATTTGGTGTACGTTTGCCCGATCAGAGCTTGATTTTCACTGCAGAAGCCCGAGCACTCCTTCTCACATTGGAGTGTATCGAGGTATGCAACCACACTAACTATGTTATATAGAGTGATTCGTTCTCTTGCCTCCTGGCTGTTGCTGGACTGATAATGAGTCACCCTATTCTAGCAGCAGTCATTTATAAAATGAACCAACTAACAACAGTTGGGTATGACATCCACCTGTGCTGGGTGCCTGGCCATGCCGGCATACAAGGAAACGAACGAGCTGATCGGGCTGCGAAGAAGGCCCTGAACTGTGATCTTGAACCATGTCTGATCCCTCACTCTGATCTGAAACCACTAATAGCCACCCACATAAAATCCAAATGGCAACATGAGTGGGATGAAAACATTAATAAACTTAAAGAAATTGAACCATCTGTGGGAAAGCCACCACAGACTCATGCGGGAGGTCGGCGGGACCAAGTGGTCCTTAGCCGCTGCCGTATTGGCCACTCGTGGCTTACACATGCTTTTCTGCTCAAGGGGGAACCTCCCCCTGAATGTATTGGGTGTCAGTCCCCGCTGACACTCAAACACATTTTACTAAGTTGCGTTGATTTTTTGGCCCTGCGCCAACAGTTCTACACTGCAGACAGTATGCATGACCTTTTTACTAAGGTAAAACAGGAAAACATTTTAGCCTTTTTGAGGGCAGCTGGACTGTACCACCTCATATAGTTTACTAAATAGATTCTATCAATTATTAATAAAACTTTTCTTTTTCTATGGGAATTTATTTCCCTTCACCACAAATATATGATTGTGAGCTTTCTAATTTAATGAGTGTCTATTGGCCATAATTGATTGTCTGCTTTTACATGTAAAAGCGATGGTTTGAACAAAAAACAAACATTTCTCGCCGTGAATATGGCCTGTGCTGCCGACACGGCGTAAAGCAACCACCAATCAATCAATCAATCAATCTATACTTTGAAATTTTGCATAGTCAACACATACAGGGTTTCCTGTAGCCAGGGCTGCGTTCAGGGTACGCCTCTGAGATGTCTAGGGGAAATCCCTGACATCATGCTAGTCTGAATGGCAAAAGCAGTTGGTCGCCTCAAAAATGGCCACTGCAATGAAAAAGAAGCGCTCTGTTGGCTGAAACCACTGAATATGGTGGCCATTTTCAAGGCGCTTTTTATCTCCTATCTGAAAAGGGAGACGTCTCGGAGACTCGGAGATGCACCCTGAACGGAAATAAGCCATAAAGCATCGCGGAGACATCTCCGAGAGTGGTGGCATCCTCCTTCTTGACGGCCTTCCCCTCCGCCCCCCTCTCGACCAGGTTGTGAGGGAAAATGTAGTTTGAATGGATACCTTTCCGGCATCTGGTGTGTTGCGCCTCGCCCGACTCTAAGATCTCGCGTACAGCTTCCACAGAAGTAGATCGGCGTGTGGGTGACGGGTGCATGCAGGGTGGCAATCGCGGAGGCAGCGGTGGCTGGAGGCGGCGCCAGGCTCCAGTGCTGAGCATAGCGTCGGTAGTGGGGGTGGAGAACACGCGCAGCTGCTGGGTGAGGCGGCCGGTTAAGGCGGTGGAACCGGGGCGGCGTCGGCTGCGGAGGCGGGGGCATGCACCGCGGCCGGTAGGGGCTGGGCAGGGGTAGATGTCAGTGCCATTACCTCCACGATGCCAGCGAGACGTTCTACGGAGCGTGCTGTGGCTTCCATAGTGGCCTCAGTCAAGGAGATCCGGTGCACCGCCTCAGTGTGGCGGCTCGAGGTGGAAGACGTCGCAGAGGCGGTGTTGGGGGTGGAGTGCAGGGGGGATCTCCTGGTTCCACGACGGCCGGCAGGGTGGCCACATCCGCGAGCTATGGATGGCATGCTGTCGGTGAAGGTTGTAGGCCCAGGAGAGTTGATCCGTGAGGCTTGAGTGTAGGCCCGGGAATATGTAGGGAGGCACCAACAAAATTTGCAGCAGGACAGGGTCACGGGAGGAGAGCCGGAGGCGGTGTGGCTGGAGGCAGCAGCGGGCCCAGTTATAAGGGCCGGGATGCCAGGGGGGGGAGATGACGTAACTGCCAATGGTCGCGCGGGAGAGGAGAGAGAGGACAGGGGTACTCCTCCTCCTCTGCCGCGAATCAAATGCAATGCAAGCATTACGACCAATCCCCACAAATATGGCATTTCTTGCTGGTAGAGCAACATTGGTCGTAATGCGTAGCATTACATTTGATGCGAGGAGAGGAAGAGACCCTCCCCCGCCCCGCGCTGTCGCGCTGCCCTCGCACCTCGGCCGACGCCGCCGCCCGCCGCCTCCTCCCCCCGCCCCCCTGCCGCGCAGCATTCGCGCCTCACCCGACGCCCGCTGCTTGCTCACACTCGCCCTCCCCCGGGCCGCAGCATTTCTACCTCACCCGCTGTCGCCAGTCCCCCTCCCCTTAATAAAGGTCGGCGCACGCCGGCCTCGCCTCAAGGCACTCGCCACCCTGCCGCCTTCCCAGCTCTCTACCCCTTTTTTCCTGTTTGGGCCTACCTCCACCTCGGACCGCTGCTACACCATGCCTCGGGGAAAAGGAAACGGACGCAAGGGCTCCCGGGCGGCCGCCCGTGGCACCCCGGGGCCGGCTTCAACCCCGCGGCGGGACGAGTCCCGGGCCTCCGCCCCGGCGTCGCCCTCGGACCCCACCTCGGGCGCCGAAACCTCGGCTATACTGGAGGCGCTCCAGCGTCTCCAACTCGAGCAGCGTCAGACTACCGCCGATATCCATGCCCGGATCGACGGCCTGGAGGCCGGAGGGGCCCCGCCCGCCCCCGAGGCGACCTCCCCTGCACCCGGACGCCAAACCGCCTACACTGCCGCCACTGCCCGCCCACCTCGGGTGCGCGCTCCGGCCAGAGCCCGGCCCCCGCCACCGCCACCGCCACCGGCGCCCCTGCCGGGGGCCGCTCACCCCCAGTATGAGCGCTACCATCACCTCGGGACCCAAGCCCCAGCTCTCCCGTCGCCGGCCTACCATGAGGAGCCGACGCACCACACCCCGGCGTCCGCGGCCGACGCCGTCCGGGAAATCCTGGCCTCCGCCGAGGCGCGGCACTCGGTCAGGTGGCGAGGGATCCCGGTCGAGTACATCTTCCCTTCGGACCTGGTAGAGAGGGGGCCTGAGAGGAAGTCGGTGAAGAGGGGGGAGGCAACCAAGGACGAATATAGCCTCGCCCTTCTCACCCTGATTGACCACCCCGACTTCCCGGCCCACTCCTTCCAGGGCCTACACCACCATCACCTCACCGTGCTCAGGGACGTCCTCCTCTACCCCTGGCCTACCGTCCGCCGCTACTCCGAGACGGTGTTCACATGGATAGCGGACGGGAGGCTCCCCCAGGGGTGGCACGACCCGGTCGCCCTCGACCTCCTGAGGGTCCAGACCCTCACCCTCCCCGCCCCTCAGGCCGCCCCGGCAGCAGCGGTCCCCCGAGGTGACGACCCTCCCCGAGGCACACACCTGCCCCGAGCCCAAGTCGACGCCCACACCGCCTACGACAGGCACACCCACGGGACCCCCTGCCCGGCCTGGAACCGCGACCCCGCCTCGTGCGATCGGGCCCCCGTCGGGGGACAGGCACCGTCACGTATGCGCCTACTACGCAAACGTGAGGCGCATACTAACTATGCACTGCGAGGCCGGCTGCATAACCAAACAAGCCCGTGAGCGCCAGACCCCCCCCCCGCCTCGGCGGATTTTTGATCCGCCGGCCTCTCCCCGGCCGGCCCGGGGGGCCCTTCCCGGCGCCTCACCCTCACCACTGCCGACAGCCCCACGACCTCCACCGACAACCTCCCAGCGACCACCGATCGCAGCGCCGCCCAGTCCCAGCCGGGGATCATCACCTCGGGCCTCACGCCTCGGACCACATCCCAGCCCAGCCTTACGAGGAACCCTCTGCCGCCGACCCTCACGACACCGCCTTCAACAACCCGCCCGCCCAGACCCCGACCACCACCCCACCCAGCCCTGAGGACTTCGCTGCCCCCCTGCTCGACCCTCGTCGGACCTCCTCACCGGATCCCGCCAAGGAGCGGGCCTCTTCCCTTTTGGCCTCCCGCTCCATGTTGACGCAGGCCCCGGACACTCGCCACCCCCAGAGGGAACCTGACCCCTGACGCGGTCCGCCTCTATACCGGCCCACCCCACTTGCTCCGCCCTGTTGACCCCCCTAGGGCGCGCCGCGAGCCCTCTCCGCCTTTTTTGGTGGAGGGCTCCTCAGCACCCCCTCCTTCATCTACTGACACTCAACTATAAACTTCATTCACCTGTACATTGCTCCTCATAAGCCTCTTCTACTTTATTCCATTTATTCTGATTTACTTACACTTGCTTCCTATCAGCTTATTTACTTGCTCCTCCTGAGCCTCTCCCTTCTATCTGTATGCTCTGTTGTTTGAGGCGTAAATAAACGCCTTACTTCCACCCCCGCCTTGCTTTCTTCCTTTTCGCGCATCGGTCGTAATGCGTAGCATTACATTTGATGCGAGGAGAGGAAGAGACCCTCCCCCGGCCCGCGCTGTCACGCTGCCCTCGCACCTCGGCCGACGCCGCCGCCCGCCGCCTCCTCCCCCCGCCCCCCTGCTGCGCAGCATTCGCGCCTCACCCGACGCCCGCTGCTCGCCACCTCTCGCCCTCCCCCGGGCCAGCAGCATTCACACCTCACCCGCTGTCGCCCGTGCCTTCCCCTTATAAGGTCGCCCGGCCTCCCTCAGGCACTCGCCCTCCTGCCGCCTTCCAGCTGTCTACCCTTTTTTCTCCACCCACCAACCCATCTTCTTCCTTATACTCTCTCTTCAAGCAGGGTGGAGGGCTCCTTGGCACCTCCTCCTTCATCTACTGACACTCAACTATAAACTTCATTCACCTGTACATTGCTCCTCATGAGCCTCTACTACTTTATTCCATTTATTCTGATTTACTTACACTGCTTCTTATCAGCTTATTTACTTGCTCCTCCTGAGCCTCTCCCTTCTCTCTGTATGCTCTGTTGTTTGAGGCGTAAATAAACGCCTTAATTCCACCCCCGCCTTGCTTTCTTCCTTTTCGCGCATCAATCAAAACTTACCTGGCATATTATTGCATTTATATTTCAGTTATTTTATTGTTGGTTATCAGATTTTATTCATAATTATATATTATTTGAATTGAGGCCTGGTGCCGGGAGTCTTGGCTATCCCCCCCTCCCCGCCCCCCCCCCCCCATGGTGGAGGTGATCGTGTGGTGGTGGATGATGGTCGTATTGGTAATGGCTACACATGGTGGTAACTTTTTATGGATCCCAACGATCGCGTTATAATTTTGTTTGGATTAACCAATAATTTGGATTAACCGATAATTTGGATTAACCGACTTTGGTTATATGATAAATGGTAGTCTTTTGCCGGCCCACCAAAAAAAGTTTGGATTAACTGATCGTTTAGTTTAAGCGAGCTTGGTTTAATGGGGTTATACTGTCTTCTCATCAACTAAACATCATCATCATCATCATCATCATCATGCTGTCGGTCGCGACGCAACAAAGACTGCTTTCATTACTTGACTGCCGTTCTCCATTTAGCTCTCTGCTGTGAGAGTTGCGTCCATGAGTCGGTCTTAATGTCTCTCAGCTTCAGGTTTCTCTTGATGGTATCGTTGAATGCCCTCTCTTTCTGTAACCAGAAGACAGTTGAGAATAGAGGATCTGCTTTGGTAGCCTGTCTGATGACATCCTCTTGAGGTCCAGTCTACCGGAGATTCTTTTTGATCAGAAGATCTTCCATAGAGGGCAGCCCCGTCCGTTCGAGTTTTTTCATGAAAGCTGCCTGAAAAAAGTGTTGAAATGCTGCTGGCTTTTGCAAGTTACCAGCAGCACTCTCGGGGAGCAAATATAGGTTTCACACAAGCAAGAACATGTCAAGACAGGCGCAAAACTATTTGTCCCTGCAGTGGCTGGTCGGGAGATGTTGGGAGTTCCATACATCAACCGCCCTTAATGCTGACACAGTGACATGGTTTTCTGTTTAGGGTTTGCTCCCTTAGCCTTCGGTTCTGTCAAGAACCTGTACCACAAGGCTGTGGTTTACAACTCTGCAGGGCAGGGTCGCTAAACTCCCTGAGGTATTGCTATACCTGCCATACCTGCATACCACATGAACTAAACAGCCAGTCTGATAAGTGACCAATAAATATTTTTATAATTCCGATCCAAAAATATTGCCTAAAGTACCAAGGATATTGAGAATAGCATGATCAATTACTTTAAATTAAGTTTATTTGTTTTGTTGGGCTTTTAAGTCCTAGCAAGATCCAAGATCATCTCAGGACAGACACCGACTTGTGACAGTGTGCACGCATGGCAACTTTATAGCACAATCCCACAGGCACACACAGACACACCCACACACACCTCCGCATACATACACACGCACACAAATATCCCCCTACACATCCCCCCTCACAGACACACCCACACACACAGAAACACCCACCCACACACACAGAAACACACACCTTCACACATCCACATACCCACACACCCACACACCCACACAAACATATACCTATATATACAAATGCATGCATACATACACATACATACACATACATACATATACATACATACATACACATACATATACATATATATACATATATATATATATACATATATATACATATACATACTGTATTTAAAGATAACTGCATCACATATTGTAGTGTGGTCTTCCATTTGTGACTGGTTAGTTAACCCATGTGTAGTCTGGGACTATCAGACTTATTGCCAGGGGCCTAAGCTGTGGTACTTTCACAATACGAAGTTATCCAACAATTCCAAAGAAAGCTTTCACACCTTAGGTTGCCAATGGTTCTCTGGGCTGCACCTCTACTGACAGCTGAACTCACTGAGTGTGAATGTGTCAGAGCTTATGCCCTTGGAATAGGTGTGAGAATGGATTGGATTTGGTTTATAAGGGTCTGTGTCACAGTGCACTGTACACACATATTTCTGAAGGCACACACTACACAACAGTCAACTTGTTACTTGCAAATGGATCACTATTGTGAAGGATCTGACACAGTCATCCTTACATTTAGGAACACTGGTAAGTTATTCTTCACCTGATGTTGCAATATTATGTATATATTATATATAATATATACATATGTATGTGCATATATGCATATATATGATAACTTTATAAGTATGTGTAGGTTTACATGTACATGCATAATCAAAAATTAAATATATAAAATATAAATAGAATATTATTTAGTGGAATGGCAGTGTTTGGTTAAAATCTGAGTGTGAAAGTGTCAGAGCTTGGGCCCCTTGCACTGTTGCAATAAGTCTGAGATTGACACAGACTACATATGGATTAACTTAGCAGTGACAAATGGAGGACCACTCTAAGATATGTGATGCAGTCATCGCTAAATACAATATGTATTTATAGGCATATATATATATATAGGCATGTATATAGTCTGTATATGTATTTATGTATGCATATATGTATATATGTCTGCATATATATATGTATATATATATGTATGAATATATACATAAATGCATATGTTATATGTATATACACATTTGTTTGGGAGGATACGTTATATACCAATATTTTATATATGCGTTATGTACATATATACATCGGGGGGTGGGAGAGGGGAGCGGGTGTGACAGCAGCCACCACTTGCTCACCTGCCAACCAGACTCACCAAAATCTCTCAACTTACCAAAAACTCTCACGGGACTCACCAAAAACTCATGGGACTCCCTCCCCACTCATGTCCATGCCCCGCTCTTGGGATGGGACCCCCCTCCCTTTGCTAGGGGGGAGGGTCAGGCACTACATATAGTATATGATATATATGTATATATACGTTTATATAAGGATATACATATAAATATACATATAAACATTCATGGGTATGCATACAAATATACATATATATCAGACCATTGTGTGGTTCATGCGATTCTCAACGTGAGTAAGCCATATTTCCCCTGTAAACGTGTTTCCTATCGTAAATATGGTTCTATTGATATTGTGCAGTTCAGGGAAGACATCAGTAGCTCTGAAATGGTGTGTGAACCAGCTTCATCTGTTGATGACCTTGTTTCCCAGTAAAATTGTACTCTAAAGAATTTGCTGGATAAGCATGCCCCTCAAAAATCCTGTTTGGTTGTTGATCGTCCCATGGTACCTTGGTACACACACAATATCTGAAGCCAAACGTTGGAAGAGGAAGTTGGAGAAATAAATGAAGAGAACAGGTCTAATGGTACATCGTGGAATGTTTAAAATGGCAAAGACTGAGCTACGAATGTTAATGGAAAAATCGAAAGCTGACTTTTATTATAGTAAAATAGCCAACTCTAAATCATTATTCAAAGTGGTAGATACACTTCTGCACCATAAATCATCAGTGTTCCCATCTCAAGCCCTGAAGCAGTCACTGCCAGATGATTTTGCTAAAAGATTTTAGAACAAGATTGATGTTCCGGAGGGGTATTGGTTCCCATATTGAAACAAACCCTGACTTAGAGGATGGTTATCTAGCATCACTTTGCTCATTTACTCCATTATCTGAGGATGAGGTGTCCAAATTGATTGTATCTTTGTCCAGTGCAACCTGTGATAATGATCCAATACCAACTTCCATTGTTAAAGAGTGTCTCGATGTGATGTTGCCAACTATCACTTGAATTGTGAATTTATCATTGGAGTGTGGTGTATTTCCATCGGCTTTAATGTCTGCAAGAGTAGGTCTACTTCTTAAAAAGTCCACTCTTGATCCAGAGCAGTTTAAGACCTACCGCCCTGTGTCAAATCTACCTTTTCTCTCAAAGGTTATTCAGAAAGCTGTGGCTCTTCGCCTGAACTCATATATGCATGACAATGGACTCAATGAAAAATATCAGTCTGCATATAAACAATTTCATAGTACAGAGACTACCTTGGTATGTGTGGCTAATGATATACTCTGTTGTGTCGATGAGAAGAAAGCAGTCTTGCTGGTGCTGCTTGATTTATCAGCAGCTTTTGACACTATTGACGACAATGTTTTGTTGGATCGTATGTTCAGGCGATTTGGAATTCAGGACACGTCTTTGTCTTGGTTCTGATAGTATTTGAGTGATAGAAGACAGGCGGTTCAGATTGATGGGTTTTTCCAAGATTATGTGGTTGCTTTGGGGTGTCACACAGGGATCGGTATTGGGTCCACTTGTGTTCTCAATGTACTCAGGACCTATTTGTGACATTGCACGTAAACATGGTATCAAAATACACAATATGCGAATGATACACAGTTGTATTTGCCATTTGATGTATCTGATGACATGTCTGAATGCCTGAAGATAATGGAGAAATGTGTTGGTGAAATTAGAGAGTGGATGAGGAAAAATATGATCAAACTCAATGATGAGAAAAGTGAAGTTTTAGTCATCTCCACTCCCTGTTTCACTGATAGGCTACATGAAACCCGTCTCAGAATTGGTAATGCTAGTGTTCAAGCTAGTGAATCAGCCCTTAACCTTGGTGTGATCTTTGACAATACTCTTGATATGCCAAATCGCATCAAGACAGTGTGTGGGGCATCATTTATGCAACTGAGACATCTGAGATCCATCAAGGATGCCCTGACACGTGACTCGTTAGAGAAGGTTACTCATGCTTTCATTGGTTCATGCCTGGATTATTGTAACGCTCTCTTGTATGGTCTGCCGCTGTCAAGTATTTCAAAACTGCAACGTATACAGAATGCGGCTGCCAGGTTGTTGACGGGTACAAAGAAATTTGATCACATCACTCCTGTGCTGAAATCATTACACTGGCTCCCTGTGGAGAAGAGAATTGATTTCAAGGTGCTTCTTCTTGTATATCGTGCCTTGCATGATCAGGCTCCAGAATATATGAGAGATATGCTCCAGGAGAGAATAAATGTTCGAACACTACGCTCCACAGTCTCCAGCCAGTTAGCAGTTCCTCTGAACAGACTCAAAGGCTTTGGGGATCGTGCATTTAGTATTGCTGCCCCAAGACTGTGGAATGCTCTGCCAGGATATATCACTGATTGTAAATATGTTGGTGCTTTTAGAAAAGGTCTTAAGACACATTTGTTTAAATCTGCTTTTAACTAGGTGAAATTTATTTTCCTGTATATTTGTTTGTTATGTAAAGAGCCTGAGAACGGCTTGCTGGATCGGGCGCTATATAAATGTTTTATTATTATTATATACATTTGACTTGTTAAGTGCGATCCTACATGTATAGAAGTATGTGTATATGTATATAATCCAAACGTTTTTCGGCAGCCTGGAAAAATACTACCATTTATCATATATAAAAGTTGGTTAATCCGAATTATTGGTTACTCCAAATTATCGGTTAATCCAAACAAAATTGTCAGACCCCAGGCTACTCCGGTATGGTTAAACCAAACTTTCATGTGGTTATAAAGTCATCTGAGACCCCACCAACCTTTTTATATGAAAAATGGTAGTATTTTGCTGGGCTGCCGAAAAAGGTTTGGATTAACCAATCGTTTGGTTTAACAGAGCTTGTTTGTTGGGGGTTATACTGTATATACATAAAAAACAATAAGCAAAATGTCCACATAAATTGTATATTAAATCTGTAATACACGCTTATTCAAAGTCAAAGTCAAAGCCAAACCTCAAGCTCGATTAAACCAATGATCGGTTAATCCAAACAAATTTCAAGTTTGATTCAATGGGGTTATACTGTAGTGGTAAAAAACTGGGATATAAAGAATACATCTAAATGATGTACAACAGTCCCCACAGGACCTCCTTCCCCAGTCGCAAATGGAAGTATGTGAGTGGGCCACAGACCAGCATATACCCCCATGGTTGACTGGAGGTGCCCTATTGTTTGGGATTTATGGCTATACCAACACAGTAGTAACATGGGCAGTTCTGGCCTGTAGCACTATGTTGTAACTAATGAATTATTTCTTAATATTCACTGCTAATTTACTCAATCCGGTCCCAACTAAATGTCCTAGAAATATTCAAGAATTAGATATAATTTTGTTCTTTCTAGTGATCTATTCCAAAATGGAAACATCCCAAAACTCAGTGTGTCACAGCCAAAACTGTCAAACTGCACATTAATCTTATATAAAATTGACCTTGGTAATTAACTCGGTGGTCAAATGACCACCATAGCTAAAACGAGGTGAGCTCTCCAACCTGTTAATACCCTGGAGATGTGGGTGGTATTATCAGCCACACATAGGTGGGCTGAAGCTGGTTATGTACCGGGAGGTCTAGATCCCCCATATTATGTCTCTATTAAGAAAGCTATTTCGGTACTAAGTGGAGTACATCATATATAAGGAGTATAATAATATTATACGTATATAAAGGGCCTGAGTAAGCATGTAATAATCAAATATATTTGGCAAGAGTTTATGTATTGTATAACGAGTTATGCCCATATTATTTAGGCTGCAGGGCTTTAATATCACCTGCCCGTGTATGGCTGGTGGGCGGTGTGCCGCCTGTACTCACCCAGCTGGGGTGACCCGTGCCACAGGAGAGCATCCAATCAGGTTCCAGGGGCCCGGGTGAGGCGACTTCGGCTGACGCGGTCGCTATCAGGTATCCATTCCGCCAGAAATTTGATTTGGTGCAGACGTGCAAGCTCCCCTCACGCATTAGTAACACGGGTGAAATGCGGGTCACCGCAGAACATAGTCATGGGACTGGAGAATTGCCAGGCTTGTGGGGACGAGCATGACCCGCCTCACGGTAGTAAATGCAAGGTGGTTAAGGCTAAGGCTGGCCGTAGGACGGTGAAGACGGAGCCGGCAGAGGAACATCAGTTAGGTACGGAGAGTATGGACGAGGGTACGGCGGACAGTATGCTGAAACTGTCGTTGTTGGACGTGGGTGAGATAATCCAACCTGCCAATAAAAGAGCGCCGATCAAAGTGGAGCCGAATGCGGAGGAAATAGAGTTGAGAAGGATGCTGGAAGCCTGAGTGCTTTCACGAAGGAAGGCCGAGTTGAAGGCCGCATTGGAAAAGGAAATCGCGGCGGAGGAACGAGCAACGCGGACGACAGTAAAAGAGTCGAAGGGGAAAAAGCAAAACAGAAGGAAAGGAAAACAAGAAAACAGAAGGACGTGACGAGTAGTGACTCGGACGACAGGCCGGCCAATTCGTCACCGTCGTCCCCGTCATCCATGGACTCATCGGAATCGGAGGACGACAGGGAAAGCAGCCGGGATCGTAGGACACGTAGGAAGAAAAAGAAAAGTAAGTTCTCCCTTGCTCATTACAAAAAAAGGAAAAAGAACGTGAGACGACTAACTTTTAACAAATTGCTGTATGCTGGTTTATTGTGGGCATCAAGGGATCAACCAAGGCGAATATGGATGTTGAGGAACTCAAGGGTTACATGGACATCTAGCATACATGACGATGCACTCTACCACTAACAATTACACTGACGAAGCCTACAGGGGCTACGATACAGCAGTGCGGGAGAAGGCAAAAGAGAAGAGAGTTAGAGCTTTGAAAATGGGGGACAACGGTTTGTCACTTTTGCACTTCAATATGGATAACTCATGCTCACATAAAACAGTAACCACCAAAAGTCGGAGCGGCGTGGCAAAACCCCATACCGACACCGTATGGAATGGCGCGAGTAAGGTGAAAGGGGTGTGCTTTGGCCATAATTATAATAAAGACGGCTGCATGTGGGAAAAATGCAAGTGGGACCATCATTGTTTGTCTTGCAAAAGCAAAAATCACGTAGTGGACGCTTGTCCAAACAAAAAGTATTGACTTGAACCTTTGGACAGCTGCGGGCGTGGGTTGGCGAGTGTGGACAGCGATCTCACAGGGGCGAGCGGTCCACATCAAGTTGCTACCAATACAAACAAGGCCGCATCTCGCCCAAGGTGTGTGATGATAGCGGTTGGCGACTGTCGATGGTGTCGGTTTAGTTTGTAATATCTAATAATGTCCAATGGCTGGCTAGTGCCTGCAAGCCCGGGACTACTCGATAGTGGTGCAAGCGCCGGGTTCCGCTGCCTGGGCACCATATTTCACCAGTGTTGGCCCTGAATTTGAAGTTAGCAGTTTAACATAATTTTGTATTTGGTCGATATACATCAGGACTGAGGTAAATGGCATATGTGATGCCCTTTCAAGGCTTATTGAACGCAGGAGTTAGGAAAGGATCAGAGGAATAGATGCTGGGGACAGGCTATGCTGTGGGTCTATCTTTGACAAATCATTCTTTTCTTACAGGGCTGGCGACGCTGGAAGCGGAACAGAAGACCCTCCAGGCCCAGTGCTACTCAAAGAATTTGAAGGTGTCCAGGGGGGTACAGACCAAGAAGTATTTAGAATTTGTTAGCCTGCACATGGGGTCCCGCTCTCCTTTTACTTGCTCGGAGGAGCAGGTGGCCTTATATGCCACTTGGTTATCACCCACACTGAAGTATGGGTCTGTGCAGAATTACGTTAGTGGGCTGAACTACTTCTTAATGGTGAACCCCCTATTGACTACACAAATTTGGTACTATCATCGAATTTAAAGGGTATTAGGCGCTCTAAGGGGCACGAGCCGCGGAGGGCTAGGCCTATCCTGCTGGAACTCACATGTAACAGAGGGCATGTAGCATGGCGTGCGGCCATATTGTGCTCGTTCAGGGGACTTTTGAGGAAGTTGCAGGTGACCACTTCGGAATCAATGTTATTGAGGGGGGCGTTTCAATTCCATGACTGGGGCATGGTGTTGAATGTGCGTATGTCTAAAACTATGCAGTTTCGGGAGAGATTCTGGAGATTCCCATAGCCAGGTGGGCAGATAGGGAACAATGCACAGTGTTTTGGACTGAGTATCATTTTCATCAGATGCCAGCGGGGGAGGGGGATGGAGCCTTCAGAATTCCAGTGGTAGTGGGATCGATCCCGATGCCCTATTTAACGTATCAGGATGCTTTAAGACTGTTCGCCGCCCAGGGCAGACAAGGACACTGCAAAATTGTCTTCACATTCCTTGAGGTGTGAGGGTTGGACGTTCCTGCACATGTGCGGGGCGAGAATTGAAGAGCTGAAAGTGAGGCGTGATTAGGTCTCGGAGACGGTCTATGCCTATATCAAGACTCCACTAGCCTCTAGGATTGTAAACAACATGCGGGTGTCGGCGACTCTGAGTTCTAGCCGTACGTTGCTCGGGGTGGGGGGAGGCCCAGGTGCGCCTCCTTTAGCATCTATTGCTAGCCAAGATGAGCAATAAAGATTGTCCATCCCATATCAAGTATGCTTCTCTCATTTGTTTGTATGCAGGCAAATTTATAAGGAGCATAATAATATTATATGTATAATAAAGGGGTGGAGTAAACATGTAATAATTAAATATATTTGGCGAGAGTTTATATATTTTGTAATATCTAATAATATCCAATCACTGGCCGGTGCCTGCGAGCCTGGGACTACTCAATAGTGGAGCCAGCATCAGGTTCCGCCATATTTCACCAGTATTGGGCCTGATTTTGAACTTTAAACGGGTAAGCATCTATTGCCAGCCAAGACGAGCAATAAAGATTGTCCATCCCATATCAAGTACGCTTCCCTCCTTTTTTGTGTATGCAGGCAAGTTTTTATATATATATATTTGCATGTTTTCACCAATAATCAATACAAGTAATTAATTTGCTTGAAATCTAGTGCCGTGATTAAAGTTGCATAGTCCGACGGTTTTGAATTTCCGCAATTTTCTATGAGCTTGATAATTATAATATACTTTATCTTAGGGTGAAATAACTTTTAGTTTAAATGGCTAACTTTGGAGATATTGGAAGTGGCAACATGGAAAATTAATTTTGGCAAGCATGCCAAAAGTCGGAAACAATAGGCTTATGGCACAACAGGCTCTATTAAATTGACTCAGAATGCCCTCCTATGTGGCAATAACTGCTTAATAAGTGCACCAATATCTAAGTTAGATGTTTAGAATCAAATCTAGGTGAGCGTTTTGCTTTTGGAAATGTAATACTGATCGGACTATTCAGCTTTAACTAAGAGAAAATGATGTATTCCAATGAAATAGAGGCTTAGCAGCAGAAATGATTCGAAGGTTCATAGTTCACTTGCTGCGAGATAGCCAGCAATAACATCGGTCTATATCGACAAGAAGATTGCACATAATTAATAATAGTACTCACTCTTGTCCCCCCCTCCTTACCTGGGCGATAACTGACGCGGCATGTCATTATTTATTGGGTCTGGCAGATTTATTGATACAAATGTCAATAAATACATCTATTTAATGGAGTTATTCTGTCATTTAGGTCACATGACTTACCTATCATGAATATATAAGTTGTTTAATCCGATAAAGGGATCCAATTGTTAAAGTAAAATGCTTAGCTCGATTTGATCAGACACTGGTACACTCATTAAAGTTGCATAGTTTTGAATTTCCGTCATTTTCTGAGACATTTGTCTTAGGTCGATGGTATAATTTACATTACTTTAGTTTGAAGCAACTTGTATTTGAAATGGCTAATATTGGAGATATTCCAAGTGCATACGCAGACAATTTAATTTGTTGTGTATGCACGCCAACACTCTGACAGTGACACTATAGGCTTCTGCAGTGACATGTTTAATTAAATTGACCCAGTATTCCCCTATATATGGCAACACATGCTTAATAAATGCACCAGTATCTAAGTTAGATATGTAGAACCAAATTTCAATAATTGTTTTGGTTCTGAGGATTTGATGCTTTTATCGGACTATGGAGCTTTACAGAATGATCGCAGCTTGGAGCTCCGGTGTCATGTGATGCCATGCTATGCTTGAAAATTTGTTTTATTTAATGACGCCTCTAGAGCACATTGATTATTGTCATACCCGCTGTTTTCACTTCAAATATCTCATAAGTTAAACCTTTAAAATGAAAGACTCTTCTATTTAGAAGAAATTGGATAATAAAAGCCATCCAAAAATACTCATCTAAAAATGATATGTCATAAACAGAGCCTGTTTTGGTGTGTGCTAAAATTAATGTTGTATGGCTTTACTTCAAATATCTCCTAAGTTCACCCTGTAAAATGAAGCTTACTTCAATCTAGAATAAATTAGATAATATGGGACAACCTAATGTATCGGATTCGTAGGATGAAATCTAGAAAGTGGTTTTATTTTGAAAATAGGTTGGTTTGGTGTTTGAGTTTTACTTCCTGGCAATACCCATGATCATATCAGGTGACTTTTTACAGTGCACACTCATGGCAACTTTATAGTGCTGCCCCACTGAGAGACTAGGCCACCAGCACCATTACCTGATATCCCACTCAGTCACATTATCCTGACACTGAGCCAACGAAGCGAATGGTGCATACTAGGTAATGTAATGGTTCAGACGCATGCCACCCCCCGCGACACCCCCCCCCCCGGAATAACAGAACTGTGGGTTCAAGTTCCGCGCTAGGCTAGATCACAATCACTGGGCACTCTGTTGGTGGGGGGCAGAGGGCATTTATAAGTGTTCCACAGAGAAACCCTAAACTGGGTCATTGCTCCCTCTTCCCTCAACCCCTTCCCCTCCCCACCAGCAACCATAAACTCTGTCATCGCCCCCTCCTCCCCAACCCTCCCCATTCCCACCAGAAATGTGTTATGGTTGAGGGGGAGGGGGGTGGTCATTAGGCGCAGCCATCCACTCTGCCTACACACTCTCACAGCACTTCCCCATACACATGGATATATGCTTGGAGTTATACTCTACTGAATTACATCAAAAGGACAGATTGCACCAACAGTCTCTCATTTCAGGTGTTTCCCCAACCTGTTGATGCTTCAAATTGTTCCCAGATTGGATGGCCGAGTTAGTTGAGCGTCGGCTCCTGCTTTGGTAAAACGCAGGATTCGAAACCACAGGTCCGAACCCTGGTCAAATCAAACTGATGACTTAAAACTTTATACTTGCCGCTTCCTAGCCAGGCGCTCGGCATTATTAGGATAGGGCAAGGACTGGTTGGCTCAGTGTCCGGATAATGTAACTGAGTGGGATATCAGGTCATGGTGCTGGAGGTCTGGTCTCCGAGTGGGGCAACACTATCAAGGCATCATGATTGTGCACTGTCACAAGTAGGTACCCATCTGGATATGACCTTAGATGTTGCCAGGATGTAAACCTCTAACAACCAACAACCATCCAAATTGTTTGCTACCCTAACCTAGGACAGTATCATTAATGTGACCTTGAGAGCCAATCTAGCTTGTTCTCGTTCTTTCCTAGGAATTTAATAAGCAGAACTGCCGGGCTGGTGGAATGTGCAGTGATGATATATAAAGGCCCAGTCACACCTTACCGGACTGGGGAACCGGACGAGAACCGGACAATGTCTGGTACTGTACGGTGATGTCCGGTACATGTCCGTTACCCATCCGGTGGTGTCCGGCAGTGTCCGGCGGTGTCCGGTACAAGTTTTGAACATGCACAAAACTTCTACTGGACACTGCTGGACTGACGCATCCAGTTGGTGTCCGGTTTGCCCAGTACATATCCGGTACCCATCCGGTACCCATCTGGTACCCATCCGGTACCCATCCG
>CM059190.1:61941613-61993517 GCA_030323885.1 Branchipolynoe longqiensis | reverse complement strand
CTACCCACCGGAAGCCAACTCCGTCGGGACTGCTTTCAGTGGTGCCCATTCAGTGCTGCAGATTTGCAGCCTTCAGCGCACCAATGCGACTGAAAACTCCCCAAAACAACAACAAAACAATGCAGTAATTTGTGCTGCAGCAATGCCATGGCATTTATTTTTACAGAGATTGTCCAGATACGCAACTAGTGTTAGCCACCAGTACGTGCTTCTGGTAGTTGGAAGCCATCTTGTCTTAAATAAATCATAACAACACACGTGCCAGAGAGTGATGGTTGCCAGGAGTGAACATGGTGCCAGGAGTGAAAAAGAATTAGCGGACAATGGAATCATTAAAGCCAACTGCAACCCACATCACTCTCACCTTCACCCCAACCAGCTAATAGCCAACTACAACCCAAATCACTCTCACCTTCACTACACACGTTTGTGTCACACTGAAGTGAACGTGATCAACAGCAAACAGGCATAGGAAGGAGAGTATGGCTCAGACCAAGACGTGTTTATCAGGAGTATAGGGGCGAGTGTCAATGAGGTATTTGTTAACAAAGACTGTCAGAGGGTCCATATGTTAGAGGTTGGCGACTCGTTAATTCAGGTCAAGTTAGATACAGGAGCTGGTGCTAATCTCCTGAATGCCCGTGAGTACAGGAAACTGAGAGACATACCCAAACTGAAACAAGCAAATGTGCGCCTGACCAATTATAACAATGCTGAAATAAAGGTGAGGGGCTCATCTGTGCTGCGAGTAACTGTAAAGAAGAAGATGTATCCAGTAATGTTTGTAATTGTTGAAAATGGCCCTAGTCTTCTTGGTGCAGCAGCCTGTGAGAGACTCGGCCTTGTGAAACGTGTCCATGTCATACAAGGATGAGTGGACAGTCAGTTAGTGGAGGATGTCAAACAGTACACAGTGCCAGACACACAGGGTCAATTGTCATCCATTCCCTTTGCATATAACATATTGACAAAGGAAAATGCCCAACCAGTGATCAGGCCAGCCAGTCGTGTCCCTATAGCATTAAGGGATCAACTGAAACAGGAACTGAGTAGAATGGAGAAAATGGGTGTGATCCACAAGAGAAAGAGTCCTACAGACTGGGTGAGTGTCATGGTAGTGGTAAAGAAACCAAATGGTGGACTCAGGATCTGTCTAGATCCAAAAGATCTGAATGCGGCCATACATCGCGAACACTACCAGCTGCCTACAAGGGAGATCTTTGCGGAGATCAATGGAGCTCGGGTATTTAGTAAACTTGACGCATCGCAAGCGTGCTGGCAGATAAAGCTGTCAGATGAGTCCAAGGCCCTCACCACCTTTAATACGCCATTCGGAAGATATGCCTATGACAGGCTACCATACAGACTTTGTTTTGCGACTGAAGTGTTTCATAGGTCCATGGAACAAATGTTTGGGGACCTAGAGGGCGTGAGGGTATTCATGACGACATTCTTGTGTGGGGTGCCAGTAAAAAAGTGCACAACAAAAGACTGCCAGCTGTGAAACAAAGAATAAAGCAGTATGGACTAAACATGAACTGGGAAAAATGTCAGCTTAACAAAACAGAAATAACATTTTTAGGGGAGACATTGTGTGACAAGGGGATTAGCCCATCCTCAGATATGATTGAAGCAATTGTAAACATGGAAACACCAACCTGTAAAGAAGATGTTCAGAGAGCATTAGGCTCAATCAATTATGTGGGGAAGTACATCCCAAATCTCGCCAACAAATGTGTTCATCTCAGGGCATTACTGTGCAAGAAAATTATTTGGTTCTGGGGTCCTGAGCATGAGGCAGAATGGAAAGATCTGAAGTCCACATTGGCGTCCAAGCCTGTCATGGCATACTATGATCCAAGGCTGCCCACCAAGGTATCAACCGATGCGTCTAAGGATGGGTTGGGGGCGGTTTTGTTTCAGTGCCGTGACCAGGATTGGAAGCCAGTGGCTTACGGGGCCAGATCCTTGACAGAGTGTGAACAAAGATATGCTCAAATAGAAAAAGAGTGTCTGGGGCTTGGGTGTGGTTGTGAAAAATCCATATATGGATTGGACAAAGTGGAGTTGGAGACCGACCATAAACCACTAATACCCCTCTCAAACAAACCGTTGAATGACATGTCTCCCCCCATACAAAGACTCATGTTAAAATTGCAAAAATATTGCTATGTACTGGGGTGGACCCCTGGAAAATACCTTTACCTTGCAGATACCCTGTCCCGAGCAAATGCCAGCAGGGCTAGGTCAGAGAAAGATATAAAAGTAGCTACAGAAGTTGAAGCCCAGGTAGACATGATATATAATTCAGTCTCAGCCACCCAGGCACAGCTAGATAAAATAGCGGTAGAAACATGTAAGGACGACGTCCTTACCGCGGTAAAGATCTGCATGTTAAGTGGGTGGAACAATGGGGACTGTCCAGCTTATGCACCATTCCGAAAGGAATTATCCTAAAAGGGGACCGGATAGTGATACCAGTTAGTATGTGAGGAGAAATGCTAAGTAGATTGCATGAGGGCTATTTAAGCATAGAAAAACAGAAAAGGATGGCAAGGGAGGCTATATACTGGCTTACCATCAATAATGACATAGAAGGGAGTGTTCAAAAGTGTGGGGCCTGTCAGATGTACAGGCTGGCACAGGCCAAAGAAACGCACAGCAGGGAATATGATAGAATAAAGTGGGGACCGTGGGAAAAAGTCGGCATGGATCTATTTCACTGGGGGGGAAAGGATTATCTACTATGCATAGATTATTATTCCAACTATCCCGAAATAGCCATGCTGAGCTCAACGACCTCTGATACCGTCATCACACACTTAAAAAATCTGTTTGCCAGACATGGTATACCCAGAAGAGTGGTTAGCGACAACGGTCCACAGTTCAGCGCTGAGTTATTCAAGAAGTTCTCAAAGACCTATCAATTTGAACATAGAACATCAAGTCCCAGATATCCACAATCAAACGGGCAGGCAGAGAGGGGAGTAGGAATAATAAAGTCCCTACTAAATAAGACGAAAGAGAGTGGGGGGTATCCTACCTGGCCCTTCTAAACTATAGAATAGCCCCCAGAGAGATAGGCATGTCACCGGGGGAGATGTTAATGGGGCGTAAGCTAAATGGGAAAATACCACGACTGGATAAGAGATACAAGGGTGTTGAAAAGGGGAACAGAAAGGAAGAGATAAAACAAAAACAACTAGAAAAGTACAATGAGACAGCCAAAGACCTACCCCCACTGAGTCAAAGTGATGTAGTCAGAGAAAGAGGTACTCATTGGGATTCGACGGCCTGGGTCAGTGAGCAGGTGGGACCCAGGTCATACAAGATTCAGACGGAAGAGGGTAATGTCATAAGACGCAATAGGCGTCAACTCTTGAAAGTTAATGAAAGGTTTGAACTGAAGGGGTCAGGGACAGTGATCTGCCTAGTCAGACCGCTCCTAGCAATTCTCCTACTGAAAGCCCAGAGGAGGTCACAAGTGAGGCAGTGGGTGAAGGTCCACAGAATCAGGATCCAGTAGCAACTAGTCCGGTCAGGGTGGAAGTAGTCAGAACACCAGTCACCAAGGAGATCAGGCGATCCTCAAGAATCACTAGACCGGTAGACAGGTTAAATCTGTAGATAACAAATGTCATCTTTGTTATATCTCTCTATATACATATACTTTTGACGGTAAACTGTCACATTATCTGTATCTTTCAGTTCTACATTGTGTTCAGAACTAAATGGATGTGTAGAGTCAGATTGTTCTATGAGGGGGAAGATGTCCAGATACACAACTAGTGTTAGCCACCAGTACGTGCTTCTGGTAGTTGGAGGCCATCTTGTCTTATGGCCTCAAAAACTATTTTCGCAAAATAAATTCAAGAACTTCCAATTGGCATATGCACAAATCTTTTGGAAGATTCCTCGATAAGTGACTTTTTGTTCATGAATTACTCCTTACTCATTTGCTGTGTTTTATAGTTGTTTTCCCAATATGCATTTATAATGCAGAAGGGTTCCTGACTACAGCTGCCAGCCCTTACAGAAAATGGGCCGCTACTTTTACTGAGCCTATGGTATTGTATACAATGGTTTTAAACTGGGCACCACATATTTTGTTTCCACGCTATGATGGTGATCATTAAGTTTGTGTTGTATTGATAGAAAGTCAAATAATTATTGTTGCTTATGTGTGTTAAGTATGTTTAGTAACATGACATGTATTTAATCTATCCCCACAAAATATGCTTACAAGTATGATTTTGTGCTGAAGTGAAAATGTAAAATTTGCAAATTGATGTCATCTGCAAAAGATTCAAACTTTTTTCAAGTTTTTTTTTGTAAGACATAATCTAATCTTGTTCGCTTAACTTTAATCAATAAAATCTTGTTTAAATTTGTTGTGCATGCTAAAATGATGTTCTAGGTCTATGTGTCTTTGATTTCCATGTTGCATGATTGACATTAACAAACATATTGCTCAATTTGTATAAGATCAAAATCGAAAAGTGAAATAGCTTCTTTTTTTTCTCTTTTTTCTTTTTTTTTCTTTTCTTCAAATATGACCTATGCAGAACATGGAAACCGTCATATGAAGATGGTCTGCTATTATTTGGAATTTGTTCTTCTATGATTTGGAAGGTTTTCACCTTTGGTTTCCATGTCATGATTTAGTGCCCAGTTTCAGAGAATCGATCACTGCTCTAAAAGGTGGGACAAATCTGATAGAAAAAATCCAGATTTTCACAAGGAATCTCCCTGACTCATTTTGTAATATAATTGAAAGACATAACTTTAAATGCGTGTACGCATGTGCAATAGTCTGAGTGGTTGGCAGAGTGATTTCAAATATATCGAAGCTGAAGGCTGGGGACATTACATACCTGTGAAGTGTTTGTTTAGCACCAATACATTTTATAAAGCAACTAAATTACTATACTATAAGGATTTGTAGTTAAGCTCAATCGATAGTTTTGCACTGAATTTGATGCTTTGGGGAATCTTTGACACTATCTACTGTTTTCATTCTTGGGGATTGAGAGTTATGCCATTATAAAACCAATCTGCCCGACCACGCGCATTGCTACGATGCTTACGCGTGCCATTTTGAATTGTATTGCACATGCACATGAATAACAAAAAATTCACCCCTATCCAGAGTAGGGGCGAATAACAACCCTACTTAAATCTGAGCAAAAATTGTTTCAGACTGGTTGTGAGGAGGTCGGTGACTACGAGGACCACTTGGCGACCAACCTATTTTTGTGGTCGCAAAGTGGTCGCAAGCAGTCATAAGCAGTAAGCCCTAATGTGACTGGGGTAGAAGCGTTCAGTCACAATTTCCCACCAATCACATAACGATCCTTACCTTCCCCTCGCCGAGGCTTACAAATCTTATCACATTGCGTCGCATCAGGGAACCATCAGTTGAAAACACAAGATGGATGCCAAGAATTTCATATGCATAATAAGTGCAGCAAAGAGGAAGACCCTACCCACGTGCACTTGTTCGGTCCACACTGGTTATGTCGACCCATGTTAGCACAACTTCTGAAAACAACCCAGTGAGCCCTTCTCAGTGCAAATCATATGATAGTAGGTCTAGTAGTTTCACATTCAGACATAATCACAAATCTTATTCATATATAGCACAGATTAGTGTTTGAAGTATGCTTGAAATTTACTATTACTCCACCAAGCACAACTCTGCTTAATTGTTATGCTTATATAACCAGATATGTGGGGGAGGGAAAGTGCTGAGGCTGGGACTCCAGTTGCTATTTTGAAATTGACGTAGAGAGAAGGGAGAGTAAAACTGAGGTATTTTCAATTTTCTTTAGAGTAGCTCAAACAGGAAATATATTTGCTTTAATGTGAAATATATTTTAGTACAATTACATTGCATAATTCAATCAGAAACACATATAGAAGGGAAAACGTTTCTTTGTTGTTGAATGTAAAAAGCAGTGAACTACATGTGGTTTGAACCAACAACACCAACAACCTTCAGATTACAAGTTCAACACTTTAACCACTAGGCCACAGAAACCACAGAAGTTTCTTAGCGCAGTTCAGGTTATTTGTATATACAACATCATATATACAAGGTGTGTGATTGTGTATGTATGTATATATATACCATGTGTAAATCATATGTATGATGTATATACTAGTCATGTATCAAATGTATGTGTCAAGATGGCATCATATGATGCCCACACAGTAAATACATTTGATATATGCACTAGTAATAGTATATATGTCATATATATACAACGTATATACAAGGTATGTATGTATATATATATATATATATATATATGAACCAACAAAAATAAATATATATATTGATCTGCCAATACTAATATATATGTAGTGAGCGCAGGCAACGAGGACAACAGATGGCGGGTACAGTATTTTATTCATGAACACAACCGTTATATAATGAATTACCGTCGTGGAAGCCAGTGGTTCAGGCAACGACCGGGGTGGAAGTGGGGCTGGTCCGGGGCCGGAAGGGCGAGGCAGGGAGGCACCGGGGCGCCACCTGATGGATTCGAACCCAAGCGTTAGTTCCCATTCAACAGTACTACCCGACAACACCAGGGGGGTTCACTGCGCTCCAACTACAGCGGCATATCCAAGATATACATGTGTATATATATAAATTTGTAAATATAGGAAGAAAGCATACTTGGATTGGGATGGACAATCTTTATTGCTGTCTTGGCTAGCAATTAGATGCTTACCGGTTAATGTTTGAAATCTGGGCCAACAAAGAACCAATATGGCGGCCCGGCGGCCGAACCCGCCATTTGGTGCCCCTATAGGGCAGTCCCGGGCTACGCCCAGCTAGATATTATTATTAGGAAATGTTAATTCCGACCTTTATATACGTATAATATATTATACTCCTTATATACGCCCGGGTTAGTATCAGTTTCTACACTCACCTATGACAAACTGCACATTCTATGATTCAGCTGGGCCTGAGCATTAATGGTTTGATGGGATTCGCCGCACTTGCACAGATTTCTGGGTTTAATGCTATGATGGCAGCAGCCGTTCTGGTCATGCCTATGTGTTATTGTTTGGACGAGATCCATCGCAAATGCGGCGTTCTACAGTGTATATGTCGGAGGATGGCCTGTGGTCGTAGCACCATATCAGTTTCTACACTCACCTATCACAAACTGCATGTTCTGCTATCCCGAGTCGTGTCATATAGTTCATTCCTTTTTACATTCAATAACAAAAAAATGTTTTCCTTTTATATACAGTGTAACTGACAAATTTCAAATGGATGACACATGATTGCACATCCTCACATACGTTTCGATTACCAAGGATATGCATACTGCTCACATACGTATGCATAGACACGATGTATATGGCCATAGCCTGAACTCAGACCAGTATTTATATGTGACCTCTGTAGTCTAGTGGTTAGGGTGTTGAAATTGTAATCTGAAGTTGTTTGTCTTGTGGGTTCAAACCCCATACAGTCCACTACTTTTTACATTCAACAACAAAAAACGTTTTCCTTCTATATGTGTTTCTGATTGAATTATGCAATGTATGTGTGGTAACATATATAGGTAATACCATAACCACTAGACTACAGAGGCCACATGAGGTGGTTGTCTCAGTTCAGGCTATTTGTATATATACAACATCATATATACAAGGTGTATGTATACATGCATGTATATACCTTGTATATACATTGTATATATATGACGTCATATATACAAGGTGTATGTATGCATCCATGTATATATATATACCTTGTATATACCATGTATATATATTTGACGTATATACTAGTGCATATATAAGATTTCTAAATATTGTGCGGTGGCCGTGCAGTGACTTTAGGGTTGCTGTATGATGGCCACACAGCACATACATTTGATATATGCACGAGTTACTAGTCTAGTATATATATATATATGATACATACATACACCTTGTATATATGACACCTTATGCACAAATAACCTGAACTGAGACAACCAGCTGTGGCCTCTGTAGTCCAGTGGTTAGGGTGTTGAACTTGTAAGCTGAAGTTGATTGGTCTTGTTGGTTCAAACCCCATACAGTCCAAAACCATTTAACATTAAACAAAAAAAACCATGTTTTCCTTCTATATGAGTTTCGGATTTAATTATGCAATGTAATTGTACTAACATATATTTTACATTAAATTCACCGGGTATACCTCACCCAGATACAAACGAATCCAGCATCAAAAGTTCTCCAAACATACCTTTGCTTAGTTTTTTTCAGTTCAACAAACAGTTTCTGACCTTTGTAGGAGGAGAGTGTCTGTGATGTATGAATGACATCATAGGTGTGATTCCCTCATCAAATGACCTAGAGGGGTTCCCCAAACACAAGGGAAGCCATGGCAACCACCAAGATGGCTGCCACAGAAAGCTCTCAATTCAACTTTTAAAGTCTATTAATCTCCACGATTTAATCAATTATTCACACAAAACGTAGCTGGTTATGAGAAATATACATTTGAACTTTATATTTAGCATTTTACATTGCAAATTCTAACAATTTTCTCTATATGGTTGTCTAAAACCCTTGTCAGTGCTGCTGGGCCTAACTACAAAACAACAGGAGCAACTAATTTCAGCACTCTCCCCCAACGTATACAGTTACATAAGCTGAAAACCTGCAAAGGTATGCTTGGAGAGCATTTGTCGGAGTATGGTACAAGTCTCAGCCGCCTATACCTGGTACGTTTAAAGCAAATATATTTCCTGTTTGAACTACTCTAAAGAAAATTGAAAATACTTAAGTTTTACTCTCCACTCGACCAGCCATCTTCACGACATGACCAATCTAGGTCACTCTACACCACCAAGTGGAACAGTTCAGTACTAAGCATGCACCACCCTGTGGCACAAATTAAAACTATTCCGAGTTTGTTTGTTTTCCCGAACACCTATACCGATTCCCTTTAAATCACACTTCATCAGTACTGTAAAGAATGGGAGAATTACCCGATGAAGGACTTGTTAAGTCAATCCAGTGGCTATGAAAGAGGTAGTTGGGTATCCTCCTTTAGTCACTGCTAACTTAACCCTTCTTACTATTTTGTTTGTTTGTTTAATCTCCTGTGCATGGGGAACTAAGTCATATAGTTGCGTAGATCGTCATCGTTAAGCTAACAGATGCCTTGATCACAAACACATATATATATAACGACATATCTCCATATTTAGTGCTACAGGACACCTCTGTCGCGGAGTATACATCAAACAAGATGAGGCTGTGTAACAGCAGAGAGCGTGTATATAAACAGATGAGAGGGACAACTCCCATACTAGAGCATGTAACATCTGCCGACTGTGGCGCTCCAAGTGGTGGATGGTGAACAGTATATGACACAGCTGTCAAACTCAAGGCATTGTCAATGGTCGTGTGCAATCTTCATCCAGAAAAAGTGAAATATCTCTAAAACTACACCACCTAGAAACAAACTGATTGGAATACACATAGAAAACATGTTTACCAACAAGATTATATTAAATTGATATGGTTAGGGTTCTGGATTTCTATTAATTTGGAATAAAACTGACGTTTTTCACTACGCGTACGGCAAACTCAAGGCATTGTCAATGGTCGTGTGCAATCTTCCTCCAGAAAAAGTGAAATATCTCTAAAACTACACCACCTAGAAACAAACCGATTGGAATACACATAGAAAACATGTTTACCAACAAGATTATATTAAATTGATATGGTTAGGGTTCTGGATTTCTATTAATTTGGAATAAAAACAAATATTTTGCACTGGGCGTACCGGCAAACTCAAGGCTTGTTCAACACTAACCGCCAGGAACGCCACTGTAGCCTGTGTTACCGTTTTTCGCGGGAGTTGTCCCTCTCATCTGTTTATATACACGCTCTCTGGTAACAGCCAAGTCTAGTCTGGCGCTCACTTGGAGCTGCATAGCCCTGAGTCCAAGGAAAGCATGCCATATTTGAAACCAAAGCAATTATCTAGATTTGATCCGACATATCCAACTTCGATACTGATGTATTTCTATAAAAATTAATTTCTTTTTGCATAGCACCAAATGCTAAACCAATTTAATAGAACCTGTTAAAGCCGAAACCTATGGTAAAAAAACTGTCACGATGCATAGCAAATAATTAAAAATTCATTATACATTTAAATTTTGTATTTAGCATTGAACCATAAGGAAGCTACAATTCTAAAAGAAGTACATAATTGTTATTTTGTCTACAGCTAAACTCAAAACACGAGGCAGAAAATACTTTTATCACATAAATGATAAAGGTACCAAAGAGTTAAAAAAAAACGCCACTTTTGAAGAATGTGCTCAGGGAGTCTCTCACTGCTCCCTCCTAGCTTCGCCACTGGTTCGAACCCACGACTCCCTCAAAGGGGGCGGGGGGGGGGGGACCAGCCGGCGCTCTTGTTGATTTGGCTATCTCGTCCGGTCGGGTTGGTGGTGGAGGTCGTTTGCTATTAATTATTATCGGATGTTGATTAAAGATACCGATCAGATTATTATATACACCGATTACCTTTAATGAAGACACAGATGATCAAGTACTGGGTCTAGGGGATGCGGTCCCCGTTAACCAACTTAAAAAATATACGATCTTTCGGTTGTGATAGACAAGCTTGGAATCATATCAATGTCTCGGGCGATGGAGTTGGGAACCATTGTTATGTAATAGCAACGCAAATGTGTGCCCACTCGCTGTGTGACATATAAATAACTGTGTGGAAATGTTATGACACGCAGTGACTGGGATTGCGGTATGATGTCTGGATATTAAAGCTGCATAGTCCGATGGTTTTGAGTTTCTGAAATTTTCTGAGATAAATACATTAGGTTGATTGCTATTATGTACCTTACTTTAGGTTGAAGTAAGTTTTATTTTAAGTGGCCAACTTTTGAGATATTTGCAGTGGAACCATGCAAAATTAATCTATTTAATTGCCTCAGTATTCCCTTCTATGTGGCTACAAATGTTTAATAAGCGCACCAGTATCTAAGTTAGATATGTAGAATCAAATTTAGATAATTGTTTTGGTTTTGAAAATTTGATATTTTCATCAGACCATGCAGCTTTAAGATACGGTTATTAATTATAGAAATGTTCCCTCCATGCACCAGGAAGAGTGCAAATGGAGGCGGAGCATATATTAATGTTTATTGTAACTGTATGGCAACTACTTGTTACCATGGGACCACTGGGTAAGCACACCCAACCATTCTGCATAGATTATGGACACCACCTGCAGTGGGGCTTGAGTGACAGGTGCCCCTCTTGGGTGCCACCCCTCCCAGGGTGCATAGGTGTCTGATTGGCTGGCTGTGTGAGCCCAGTCACCCTTGTACTCCTTGCACTTGCTTTGCAGACAGACTCACTCTAGAGATACCAAAAGAAGCATTTCATCACTAAGCTGTGTGTAACACCCACAGGACTTAGTTAGGTTCAATGGGCTGTAGGCACTGAATTAGACTAAACAAGCAGGAACCATGTGGGTCTGTGTGGCAGCTTGTAAGTGAGTCAGGGTGGCAGGTCACCAGTAGGTGAACAAGAGTTGTAGCAATGAAGCTCAACCTTATCACTGTCAATCTTGCGTGACTTGTCTTTCCTTTCTTTCTTATGAGTTGTTTTGGTATTTAGTGGGTGGAGACTGGCAGACAGTTGCCAGGAACCTCCTGATAGTAGTGAGTATTAAGATGAGTAACTGAGATGGCCAGCAGTTATTTTTCACAACGGCCTGAACTCGCAGCATCAATCAATGTGTGCAATTCAAAGCGTAGTCACCATGATGGTTTTGAGTTTCTGCTATTAATATATATATATATATGTATATATGTGTATATATATATATATATATATATATATATATATATATATATATATATACATACACATAGGATATCAGACGCGGCGGCTCAATCGGTAGAGCCCATGCTTCCTGTGCAGAAGGTCAGGAGTTTGAATCCCGGCCGATTCGGAGTCAAATGAATTACTTACAAAATTGATAGGCCCTACGTGTTGCCACCTAGCCCGGCGTTCAGCGTTACT
This sequence comes from Branchipolynoe longqiensis, assembly GCA_030323885.1. Taxonomy (NCBI): domain Eukaryota; kingdom Metazoa; phylum Annelida; class Polychaeta; order Phyllodocida; family Polynoidae; genus Branchipolynoe; species Branchipolynoe longqiensis. The sequence goes on along the minus strand of CM059190.1, from coordinate 61,981,430 downwards.
AGGATATGACAAGGACTAATTAGCTAGGTATCAGGATAATGTGACTGAGTTGGGTATGGGGTCATGGTGCCAGCAGCCTGATCTTCCAGTGGGACAGAATTATAACGTTGCCATGAGTGCGCACTGTCATAAGTTGGTACATGTAATATCCTGATATGATCATAGCTGTTGCTAGGATGCAACACCCTAACAAACAAACATATATATATATATTATGCGGCAAGGCAGGAATATTAATCTGTTTATTAATATATATATATATTGTCATGTATAATAACTAATGCCTAATCTTATAGACTAGCTAATATAGTGAGGAGAAAAGAGAATTTGGAACATCTTCTATTCTTTTTAAAGAAGACAAGTAACGATACACAAATATGTACTTATAACATATATTCTCAATTACAAAGTGTACAGTTACATATCAATTCTCAATGGTATGATATTACACTCACAACTGTCTGTGTAGTCCATATGGATGATAGATACACTCAGTCCTCTTGGTGCTTATTCTATGTCGCAGTTTTTTTAAATTTTCTTTTTTTATTGAGGCTGTATTTATACTGTCCATAGCATATAAGCCCGGGTACCCAGGCTTGTTTTCAGTGCTGGCCAGTTGTAGTGTTGATGTTATCTTACCACACAGTAGCTGCTGATAAGGTATTTGATTGCCTGCATTTCAGTAGCAGATAGATAATTGGTTGGTATGGCTAGTAGCCTATGTTAGTTTTTTTGGATTTTCTTGGCATATATGTATTATTTTACTTTGTTCTACTCTTATTACGAGACTAGCCTACTCCTATTTACATATCATAGGCTTGTACGTAGCTGTGTGGTGTGTTATCTGGCTACTTTTGGCATGGTTACCTTGAGTTGCCTTAAGGAGTTGATGGATATATATATCATCCACTGTCTGTAAGCTGTAGCCAAGCATACAGGTATAGAGTCTCAGTTGATGATGGATGTACATGTCAGGCTAAGCAGCAGTGATGTGGGAAAAGCCAGACACAACAGTCACCAATCCTACTGATGGCCATTGGTCAATATTGTAGAAGCTCAGCAAGTTGAATTTATCCCTTAAGCTGTAACTAGGCAGATCAGGTTTCAGGCCTAACTGACTTGGAGATGTTGACATCTCGATGTGTGGGAGTTGGGTCCCGAGAGTGACTTGACTTCTGGGGTGTTCGTAACCTTACGACGGTTACCGGCTGCAGAACTGCATGAATATAGAGAGGCACCGATAAATCGGTCCAATCTTTGGTTGAAGATTAATCTTCTGGTGGGGCAGTTGTAGAAGCTGGGGATGTCTTTACAACAATCAAAACGACGATTCGTTCGGGCGGCCCCGAATCACTCTGGTCCGGCGGTAGCCGAGCACTTGTATCCAGTCAACAGCAGCAAGGGTTTCAGGAGGAAGGGACGGGTAAAGGTGGGTCCAGCGGTTCCAGCAACAAGAACAAAGCGAGAGAAACGATAACGTGAAGGGCCCCACCAAAGCAAACAACTCCCTTTATCAGGGGGGAAGTAAGCCCGAGAGAAAAAAAAGGGTATAGTATAGGAAAGAGAAATGAGGAGAGTTGAGTCAAAGGACCGTGTCTATTTGCTCTATGGTGACCAGCCAGCGAGCCAAAGACACGGACAGAGTAAGAGAAGAAAGTGAAACGCTGGCGGGCTCCCCTTCCTGGAACTCTGTGTCGGAGTGGTTAGAGTGTCTGACTTTTTTCTAGGTCAGACTCCTAATCTGAGGGTCGGCGGTTTGATTCCCCGTGCCCCCAGCTCTGCCAATTTGGATTTCCACCGCTGTGTATAACTTACAGGGTCATTAAAGGCCAGCTGCTCTCATACCATGTCTATGTGGTGTGGGAGGTTAAAAATCCCTTGGGTCGGTAAAAGTGTAGGCTTGGGCTTTCTATCGACCAGCAGTGGAGTGGGGAAGACCAGTCGTCTGTGACTGGGGTTTCCCCTGCTTGGGACAACTAATGTACCAACAACAAAAAAAGAGAGACAAATAAGTGTTCACACTTCCTGTCTACCATTCGCTATATCGCTATATCGAGACATTATCAAGGAGGAGCAAGGCCAGCAGAGAGGAGATAGAAGTTATCTTCGGCCTTCCCAAACACCGGAAGTGTCCTGGTGTGTCACTTCCCATCCCGGCAATAACCACTCTTTGTTTACACACTGAAGTCTCCAGCATGTGATCGGGTAGTCACTGTGGAGTCTCAACATCCATACCTGCCCAGTCAACAGCAGCAGCAACATTGCCAACGCTACTGACACCTCTCACTGACACTGACAGCAAATCTGTGAAGCCATGGCGCAGGTCGGCCGACGAATAATCCCCACTGCGGCCCGGAGAATCGTGTCGAGACAGATACGCAATAACAACAACAACAACAGCCATTTCAACTTGCCCGCCGCCGGCTGCGTCGGGGCTGTGAGTTGTTTCCACTCTCTGCGGCATCGACAGCGCGATGTCAACAAAAGATGGCAAGGGCACCGGGAGAGCGGTACAAACGCCGCCGGCACGGCTGGCCTGGGCTTCGGCGGCCCGCTGGTCGCCGCCGTCGCTGCTGCGGGGGCGGCCGGCGTTCTCGGTATGTACGCAAGAGGACGGGGAGGGCGGGGCCGGGGGGTGTTTTGTAATTTGTTAAAACGTTGTATTGTTACAGGGTCTGTGTGCGTGTCTAACCAAAGACGCTATAATACTAAGACGGCTCACTTAGCCTGTACTGTGTAATCAAAATGATCAAACCCACCACTTGGTGCACTGGCTGGTCTCTATTGCTATATATTAAAGGGACCAGCTATAGCTCGCTGGGACACTGTGCGTACTCCGACAAATGCTCTCCAAGCACAACTTTGTTTAGTTTTTATGTTTAAATGAACCAAGTATGTGTGGGGAGAGTAGGGGACCCACTTCACCACCAGAAGTGGGTCAGTTCTGAGGCTGGGAATAGCTGGCAGCTGTTGTTTTAAAAATGGCTGGGTGAGTGGAGATAAGGGAGAGTAAAACTGGGGTATTTTCAATCTTCTTTAGAGTAGTTCAATCAGGAAATATATTTGTGTAATGTAAAATATATGTTAGTACAATTACATTGCATAATTCAATGAGAAACAGATATAGATGAAAAACATTTTTTTGTTGATGAATGTAAAAAAGGTTCTGCTGTGGATGGGGTTTGAACCCACATCACCAAACAACTTCAGATTACAAGTCCAACACTCTAACCACTAGGCCACAGAGACCACACATAATTAGTAGTCTCACTTCAGGCTATTTGTGTATAGGACGTCACATATAAAAGGTATGTATGTATGTATGTATGTATGTATGTATGTATGTATGTATGTATGTATGTATGTATGTATGTATGTATGTATGTATGTACATATGTATGTATGTATGTACGTACATACGTATGTATGTACGTACGTATGTATGTACGTACGTACGTACGTATGTATGTATGTATGTATGTGTGTATGTGTGTATGTATGTATGTATGTATCGTATATGTATGTACGTATATATGTACTATGTATATACGTACAAGTATGTATGTACGTACATATGTATTATAGTATGTAAGTACGTATGTACGTCGTATGTACATGCATACGTACGTACGTATGTTTTTTGTTGTTGTTTTACATCCTAGCAATATCTAAGGTCATATCAGGACGGGTACCAACTTGTGACAGTGCGCGCGCATGGCAACTCTATAGTGCTGCCCCACTGGAATACCATGCCACCAGTACCATGACCTGATATCCACTCAGTCACATTATCATGACACTGAGCCAACCAGTCCTTGTCCTATCCTAATAATGCCGAGCGCCAGACTAGGAAGCAACAAGTATCAATTTTAATGTCATTGGTTTGACTCGACCAGGATTCGAGTTAGAGCGTCCGTCTCCCGTGTTGGTAGATCGTGGGGTTGTGAGTTTGAATCCTGGTTGAGTCAAACCAATGATTTTAAATTGATACTTGTTGCTTCCTAGTCTGGCGCTTGGCATTATTAGGATAGGACAAGGACTGGTTGGCTCAGTGTCAGGATAATGTGACTGAGTGGGATATCAGGTCATGGTGCTGGTGGCCTGGTATTCCAGTGGGGCAGCACGATAAAGTTGCCATGAGTGCGCACTGTCACAAGTCGGTAGCGGTCCTGATATGACCTTAGATGTTGCTAGCACGTAAAACAACAACAAACAAAACAAACACATACACACACACGTTTTATATGTGATGTCCTATACACAAATATCCTGAACTGAGATTAGTAATTATGTGTGGTCTCTGTGGCCTAGTGGTTAGAGTGTAGGACTTGTGATCAGAAGTTGTTTGGTTGTGTGGGTTCAAACCCCATCCACAGCAGAACTTTTTTTTTATATTCAACAAAAAAAATACGTTTTTCATCTATATCTGTTTCTCATTGAACTATGCAATGTAATTGTACTAACATATATTTCACATTACACAAATATATTTCCTCATTGCACTTCTCTAAAGAAGATTGAAAATACCTCAGTATTACCCCCAACTACTAACTAGGTCACTCTCCTGTACACCACCAAGTGGAAAAGTTCAGTACTAAGCATGCACCACCCCTGTGGCACACATCTGAACTATTTCCGAGTTCGTTTGTTTTCCAAGCGGCGGATATCTGGCCACTTTAATATGTGTATATATGAATGTGATGATGGCGATGATGATGATGATGTGTATTTCTTCATAACAATTTCATATTGATGTGTATTCATACTTACCTATCTCATGTAAAATATAATTGTATGTGTTTACATGTGAAACACCAACCAGCAGCTGGGCTGATCAAACCCACCACAAGCCTAGGTGGCACTGCAAAATTTACATTACCATGGGAGAGGTAGGGAGTGAGCCGTCTTAGTATTATAGGGTCTTTGGTCTAACTCAGTAACTGTGTCACTGTGTGTGTTGCGTTGTGTATCCGTGAGATTGGGTGTGTGGTTGTGTGTTCCCTTTGCCTTGGCTTTGGCTTTGGCGTTACGCCATCATGATCATCCATAGCCCTGTTCACACGGGGCAGTTAATTCGAATCATATAAATCGACTTGCCTAGTTCGGCTCACATTTGGCGTGTGAATGCGCGGCTGAGGCAGTTTAGGGCTGATTTGACTCATATAATTAAGATTTTATAAACCACCTATGTATGTGGTTTATATGAACCATATTTTATGATTCGACTTATATCGCCTGTGTGAACGCAACCGACTTACTTGATGCGGATTAAGGACGTCACACGCATGCGCAGTCGAGACTTGAGTTTGTTTATTTTCCGGTTGATCAAAAGCGCATATTATAGAATTGAGTCTATAAACCGCTAGCTGCGCGCAGATATTTTTTTCATCATTTATTTTTAGGTTTTCACTGCCCAGCAGAAGTTTTGATCGTTCCAAAACAATACGATTCAGTCCATAGATATCTGGTTAGTATGGACTTGCTCATGTGCAGATATCCACTTCCGCCTTAAACTGACTCAAGCACTGCCCGTGTGAACGCGAAACACTTTCAAACTCGGTCATCTAAATCGGCATCTAAATCGATTCATATGATTCGCCTTGTCTAAATCGCTTTTAAACTTTTCCCGTGTGAACACGGCTTAAGACCATGTCACTTGACTTGTATTGTGTAAGGGTAGGCCTAACAGAGAGGGGGGGGGGGGGAGTGGTATTTTTGTTTTGATGTTAGATGTTGTGTTTTGTACAGGGTGTGTTTGTGTGTGTTCTCTCTGGTGTCAGAGTAATGGGATGTATTTGTTTTGTTTTGATGTTAGATGTGTGTATGTGTTGCCTCTGGGCCCGTATTCATGTAGTGGTGCCAGGCGTAGCCGGTGCTACACGCTAGCTCTGGGGTAGATAAAAGATTCACCTGGTACTTGTAGTACACGGGTGAAGGACAACGTAGTGTAAATACGGGTGGAAATAGGTTTAGTATGGAACATGAAGTAGAAACTGTGGCTCCAGTATTAAATGGCACAGAGTTGGTGAAATGGGAGAGAATGCAAAAAGACAAGATGGCGGCCGCAGAACGCTGTCGATTTCACTTTTAAATCTTATTAAACTAGATATTATATTATATTTTTTAACTCAAAGGTAGCGGGCTATCAATAAGACATATGTAAAGAATAATTGTTGCTTCTTAGATTGTGAAATTAGGCTCTCAATTTGTTAACCCGCATTTTCGACCGTTTTTATATAGGGTTGGTATTCACCCGTGTACTGCGACTGCGAGTACCGGGTGAATCCTTTATCTAGCTCTGGGGTAGCTATCCACGGCTAGCGGCGGGTTGGAGAAATAGGTCAAGTCGTATTCACCAATGTCCAAGCCGCGGCGGATAGCTAACCGTGAGTTTATTTATAGATTTGGGAAATCCCTCTCTGCTTGTACCCGGCGACCACCGCTATTTGACAATAACACCGCCGATTCGGCGTTGGCGGCAATTTGTTTTGTTTAGATTCGTCGATTCGACAATATGAATAAAGCCGCCGATGTGGCGGCAGTGTTAATATCGGTTCGCTTTTAGGGTTAAATTGATAAAATTTCACTTATTGCGTATGTAATTCTGTTAAATATGATAGCATTGAATAGATTTGGGCCTAATACATTGCCGCCGATGCGGCAGCGGCGATGTTTTGTTGATTTCGACAGTATGGATATCGACGTCGATGCGGCGGTGGCGGCGATTTGTTTAGTTTACATTCGGCGATTCGACACTATGAAGTCAGCGGTGTTAATATCGGTTCGAATTTAGGGTTAATTTGATAAAATTTCACTTATTGCGTATGTAATTCTGTTAAATATGATAGCATTGAATAGATTTGGGCCTAATATGTTGCCGCCGATGTGGCGGCGGTGGCGATGTGCGTTTTGTTGATATGCGACAGTATGGATATCGACGTCGAAGCGGCGGTGGCGATTTGTTTACTTTACATTCGTCGATTCGACAATATGCATAACGCCGCCAATGCGGCGGCGGCAGCGTTAATAACGGTTCGATTTTAGGGTTAATTTGATTCAATTTCACTTATTGCGTATGTAAATCTGTCAAATATGATCGCATTGAATAGATTGAGACCCACACTCGCTCACTAACCTCTCGGGCTACTCCCTTACCCGTGATTTGAAAGTGGGGTAGTTTAGCCTAGGCTACGTACGGTCGGCGACTAGCGCTGGCACAGGCACATGAATACGGATTTTCCACCGTTAGCCGTGTGGGGCTACCATAGCCGCGGTTAAGGCCCTGGCACCAGCACATGAATACGGGCCCTGGTGTCAGGGTAATCGGACGTATTTGTATTGTTTTGATATGAGATGCTGTGTTGTGTAAAGGTGTGTTTACCCCCTGTTTCTGTCAGGGTAATGGGAGATTTAAAATAATGTATGTTCAGGGAGTGGGCGAGTGTTCCCTCTGATGTCAGGGTAATGGAAAATAATTACTTTTGTTTCTGAAGATGTCTGAACGCGATCACGAAGGTATCTGTGATGGTCTGAAAGGGTTTATTTCTAAAGACTACATAATTTCAATAAGACTGTATTGCAATTCAAACAAAACATAAATGGAGCTGATTCAATAAATGTCAGTAATTCACAAAACCATAACGCAGTCATTTCAAGTTAACGGCGCGAGAATCAAATCATAATAATAAAGTACTGCTTACTTTTTTAAATTTTTTTTCCATATGAACATAAATTGCAGTTGACAACTTTTGCAGGGTCGGTCGTGCAATCGAAAACACAACATTTTACAGCGTTCGAAATAAGAGCTTGTCTGCTTGTCCGGTACAAGTGAAAATTCAGATGGACAAGTGAAAATCACACCAGACTTGTCCTGTGGACAAATACAAAATTTGGCTTATAATATATTATATATATAATATATATAAAATATATATATAACATAATATATATAAAACATATAATATATATAACATATATATATATAACACAACGTTCGAAATAAGAGCTTGTCCACTTGTCCAGGACAAGTGAAAATTCAAATGGACAAATGAAAATCACACCAGACTTGTTCAGTGGACAAGGTGAAAATATTTGCTTATTTCTAATCTATTACTGTTTTATTTGTTATGCCTAACTAGACGAGTACCTGGACCTGACAGTGGATCTGGGTGATTTTGGCCTTATTCTGTTAACAATACCACTGCTTTCATTTCCTGATGTATGTAGTCTCATAACAGAAAGTTGTTGTGATAGTACAACTATGTAGCATGGAGTGATGTGTGAACTACTTTATAACTTTTTAGTTATTTGTTTGTTTTTGTAACTGAACATAGTCTTTTCTCAGAAGTTAAACACGGGTATTCCAGTTGTGAACAATTACAACCGATAATAGAAGTATGGTAAAACCTCTCTGATTGATTGATTGATTGGTGATTGCTTTACGCCGTGTCGGCAGCATAGGCCATATTCACGGCGAAAAACCTACCACCTCCACAGATCGACCACTCCCCTATATCGGTCGCTTTATTTCGGTCCCAAACGATCACCCATTCAATACCACTGTAACGAATGAAAAACTCCCTAAACCGACCACCTCCCTAAATGGACCATTTAACGTCGGTCCTGGGGTCAGTCGATTTAGAGAGGTTTTACTGTATACCAGAGTGAGGGGTCATCCAACGTTTTCAACATTTTCTAGGTAGTACAAAGCGTAAGTACTTTCCAGACTCCACCCCTACCACTCCCCTCCCCCAAATGGTACACATAACTTTACTACAATCCCAGATGGAGTGGCTGAATGAGTTGAGTGCTCGCCTCACCTTCTGGTAGTCATGGAATTCGGACCCTTGGGTTCAAACCCTGGCCGAGTCAAACCAAAGACTTGGAAATAGGTCTCCATTATTTTATCACTCGTTCAACGGTTTGGTTTCTATTAAAGTAAGCCATTCTTTTTACCTACTTGTTTTGGTCCTTTGTCATGCACCACTGCCAGCTAAATTTTAAGGAAAGGTGAATACATAAATCTTAGAAAGGTGAACTAGAGGTCCTTTCCGTCGGTTGTTTCCCCACCTTCTGCATGTTTTTCTCTTCTTTTACCTCTACATTATACTTCCTTAAATACAGGTGTTTGCTTATAAAGTGAGCTCATGGTCAATTTCTTTGATGCGCGAAAAGGAAGAAGGAAGGCGGGGGTGGAAGTAAGGCGTTTATTATACGCCTCAACATACAGAGCATACAGGGTAAAGGATAAGCTCCAGGGAGCGAGAATGAATAAGCTCGTAAGGAGCAAGAACAAGTAAATGATGAGAAACTCCAGGAAAGGAGTGAAGAGGCTCAGAAGGAGCAAATAATGTACAGAGTAAAATAAGCTCATGAGGAGCGGATAAGTAAATAAAGTCCGGGTGAACTAAATGTCCGTGGAGTGAGGGGGTGCCGAGGAGCCCTCCACCGCTGGAAAGTAAGGGTCTAGGGAGAGTTGGGTGGGTGGGTGGAGGAAATTGCAGGGAGCTGGATGACGGCAGGAGGGTGAGTGCCTGAGGGAGGGCGGCGGGCGGCCTTATAAGGGAAGGGGGGGGGCGGCGACAGCGGCTGAGGTGTGAATGCTGGCGGCCCGGGGGAGGGTGAGAGGTGGCGAGCACCGGGCGTCGGGTGAGGTACGAAGCCTGCGCGACAGGCGGGGGAGGAGGGGGCGCGCCGCGCCATCGGCCGAGGTGAGCAGGCAGCGCAACAGCGGCGGGGGAGGGTCTCTCCCTTTCCTCGCATCAAGCGTAATGCTTCGCATTACGACCGATGCGCGAAAAGGAAGAAGGAAGGCGGGGGTGGAAGTAAGGCGTTTATTATACGCCTCAACATACAGAGCACACAGGGTAAAGGATAAGCTCCAGGGAGCGAGAATGAATAAGCTCGTAAGGAGCAAGAACAAGTAAATGATGAGAAACTCCAGGAAAGGAGTGAAGAGGCTCAGAAGGAGCAAATAATGTACAGAGTAAAATAAGCTCATGAGGAGCGGATAAGTAAATAAAGTCCGGGTGAACTAAATGTCCGTGGAGTGAGGGGGTGCCGAGGAGCCCTCCACCAAAGCGGCGGAGAGGGCTCGAGGGGCGCCCGAGGGCGTGAGGCGGGGCACGTAGGCGTGGACTGCCGCGGAGGTCCAGGTGCCTTGCGCCATGATCTCGGAGAGGGGGACTCCGGCGCGCTGGCAGGCCTGGGCGGCTCCTCGGCGGAGGCTATGGAGAGTGAACGCCTCGGGCGCCGGCACCCCTTGGGCCGAGAGGGCCCCTCGTAGGAGCGCGGTGAGGGAGCGCGGGTCGAGGGGCCGGCCGGAGGGCATCATGAAGGCGGGGGCATCGAGAGCAGCGGGGCAGAGGGCGACGGCTCCATGCCAGGCCGCTACGGGGCAGAGGGCGGAGCCCGGGATGGCCGGTACGAAGAGGGCGACCGCGCCCGAGGGGCTGGAGATGGTTTTGGAGCTCCTGATCTGGAGGCGAAGCCCTCCGGGCGTGGCGCGGATGTCGTCACGGGTGAGGGTGTGGGGGCCGCCCCACCCCTCGGGGCTCGGGGCCAGCAGGTTCGACTGCCGCAGCATCCCGAAGTACCCGAGGAGGAGCGCGGCCCGAGGAACGAGGGAGGCGGGCCCGGCCCGGGAAAGGTGGTTGACGGCGAGGGCGAGCTGCTGCGGGGAGAGAGGGGGCGCCTGCCGCTGGACGTGCGTGGAGCTGCGTTCCCCTCCTCGGCAGACGTCCTTGGGGAGGCGAGCGTCAAAGCCCGAGGTGAGGCCGCCGGCGCCCTCGACCCAGGAGCGGGCGCCCGATATTGTGTTTTTGACGGAGGCGAGCGAGCCCGCGGAGGAAGAGGGCGGCAGTGAAGGCGGCGACGTCGAAGGGCGTGGGCGCGAGGGGATCCGCGCCTCGGGCCACCGCGTAGGTGACGAACTCCTCGGCCTGGCGACGGCGGTTCTTCCAGGTCGCCGGGGCGAGGGCTGCGGCACGGAAGCGGGAGACGGCGGCTACCTCGGCAAGGGGGAAACCTAGAGACCGGGGAAGAAAGGGAAGGCGTCATGGGTTGTGTTGGCTGGGAGGAGCCCGAGGCGGGCCACCTCGGCGCGCGCCGTCGCGTCCCAGGGGCCGGGCAAGTGGGCACGGCTGAGGGCATCGGCGAGGAGGAGGTCCGCCCCGGGCTTGTGGAGGATTCGGAGCTCGAAGCAGCCCGTGGCCGCCATCAACCAGAGCTCCCGGGCACAGGTCCCGAGGGTAGCGTCTCGGGCGCGACCCGACTCGAGCGCGAGGGCGGAGGCCATGTTGTCCGTGTTGATCAGGACCGTCGCCCCCGCGACGTCGTCCGGAAGGAGGGCGCGGAGGGCGACGACGAGGTTGACCGCCTCGAGCTGGTGTATAGTCGGGAAGCGCGCCCGGAACTCCTCGGTGTACCCTCGGGCGTAGTAGTGGGTGGGAGAGAAGGCCCCGCCCCCGGTGAGGCAGGAGTCACACTCAATTACCCACCGACGGCCCTCGGGGGCCCGGAGAAGGTGGAGGCCGTTGGAGATCCGCCCGTAGGCGGCGAACCACCTCAGGTCCCGGAGGGCGTCGGCGGCGAGGGTGAGGGTGGAGGCCCCGAAGCAGCTGCGCAGCGCCCCGAGGAGGCGGCTCATGAACCTCCGGCTGGGGAGCACGCAGCTGCTTACGTGGTTGAGGCGGCCCAGGAGGCTCTGGAGCTCCTGCTTCCCGAGGGTGGGGCGGGCGACGCGGGCCTCGCAGTCGTCGACGAGGGCCTGGATCTTTTCGGGGGTGACCCGGATGGTCATGACCTCGCTGTCGAGGGCGAACCCGAGCCAGAGGAGGCGGTCAGCGGGGGGGTGACACTTTCCGGGTGCCACGTCGAGGCCGAGGGCTGTGGTGAGGGCGAGGAAGGCGTCAAAGGCCTTGCAGGCCTTCAGGTAGGAGCCCTCGCACCCGATGAAGTCATCGACGTACACGAGGGCGTGGAAGCCCTCGCGCCGAAGGATCCAGGCCACCGCCGATGTAACGCGGACGCAGGCCGCGCCCGAGGAGCGGCAACCGAAGGGAAGGGCGAGGTCAATGTAGGTCCCTCCGTTGAGGCAGATCCCGTACAGGGGGCAGGAGAGAGGGTCGGCACGGAGCTGGCGGTAGGCCCGGGAGATGTCCGCCGACCAGACGTAGGCCCCAGTGCCCTCGGAGACTAGGCGGCGGCCAACGTCGGGACGGAGGGGAGGGTGTAGGCGTGTGGTTCCCCGAGGTACTCGCGTCGGGGGATGCCCGAGTTCACGCTGGCCCCTCGGGGATAGGACAGGTCGACGATGACCCGCCTCTTTCCTGAGTCGGACTTGGGGCGGGTCATCATAGGAGAGACCTGCGTCCAGGGGGAAAAGGGGGGGACATGGAAAGGGCCGATGAGGGCGCCGAGGGCGAGCTCCGTGTCGACGAAGGCCTGGACATGGGGGAGGAACTCCGGGGGCTCGCGGTGGTTGGAGAAGGAGGGGCGAGGGAGGGTAGGGGCGGAGTAGTTGGCGGGGAAGCCGAACTCGAGGAGGTCGAGAACAGCCTGGTCGGGGTAGCCCTGGAGGTGGGAGCGCCAGGCAGGGATGTGGAGGCCTGAGGGGAGGGGGATGCGGGCGGCCAAAAAATTAGGTAGGCCCGCTTCCCCGAGGGCGGTGTAGGTGCGGAGGAAGGTTGGGTAGCGGTCCCATGCCTCGCCGGAGGTGTGGGGCCAGGAGGCGAGGATGGTGGGGCGGTACTGGGAGGGGGTGGGACCGCAGGAGGGGGCGGCGGGGAGGGTAGCCTGGAGGTCGGGGTCGATGACGTCGACGGTGGGCTCGTCGAGGAGGGTGGGGCGGGGTGGGTTTTAGGGCGGGGGGAGGGTGAGGAGGTGCGGCGGGGGTGGGCTAGGGGGGCAGCGAAGTCATGGGCGATGGGGGGGGGTCGGGGTCAGGGAGGGGGGGTAGGGTCGGGGGCAGGGGGGGGGGTCGGGGGAGTCGGGAGGGGGGTCGTGTGGGGGCAGAGGAAAGCGGTGTCGCCTGGGTCGAGGTGGACATCTGAGTCGAGGGTGACGGGCGACTGGCGCGGGGCGGCGATGGTAGCCTTGCTGAGGGGGCGCTGGGGCCCGAGTGGGAGAGTGATGGGCGACTGGCGCCGGGCGGCGGTGGGAGCCGTGCTGAGGGGGCGCTGGGGCCCGAGGGGGAGGTGGCTGCCGTTGGGGACGGCGGTGCCGAGGCGGCGGTCAGGCCGCGCCTCGGGCAACGGGGCAGTGCTGAGGAGGGAGGTGTCAGGGGGGCTGGTAATGTTGTGGTGGGCGGCGTTTTCAGGATGGGTGGGCCGGTTAGGGGCCTCCGGGCCGGGCTGGAGGTGCCGGCTCCCTAAAAATCCGGCGAGGCGGGGGCAGCCGCACGTGCGCGCTTGGCCAGGCAAGCATCCTCACTGTGCATAGTAAGCACTTTCCGCACGTTAGCGCAGTATGCGCAGGCGTGGCGCTGCTTGGTGGCTCCCTGTCCGTGGGCCTCCCCCGGGGCAGCCTGGGTGCAGGAGCTTGGGTCCCGGTTCCAGGCGTAACAGAGTGCCCCGTGGGTGTCCCTGCTGTAAGCCACGCGGGTGTCGGTGTGGGCGCGGGGCTGGGGTCGGGGCCTCGCAGGGTCGAGGGGGCGGGGCTGGGTGCTGGCGGGCTGGGCGGGCATGGAGATACACTCTAGTCTCAGGAGGTTGAGTGCTACCGGGTCATGCCACCCGTGGGGGAGGGTTCCGTCCGCGATAGCCGTGAATACGGTCTCGGAGTACCGGCGGACGGTCGCCCACGGGTATATGAGGTTATCCCGGCAGACTGCGAGGTGGTGGTGGTGGAGTCCCTGGGCGGAGTGGGCGGGGAAATCGGGGTGGTCGATGAGGGTGAGGAGGGCGAGGGTGTATTCATCCTTCGTCGCCTCCCCCCTCTTCACCGGCTTCCTCTCGGGCCCTCTCTTCACAAGGTCGGAGGGGAATATGTAATCGACCGGGATACCTTGGCGCCTGACGGAGTGTCGCGCCTCGGCGGATGCCAAGATGTCCCGGACGGCGTCGGCCGCGGATGCGGGGCTGTGCCGGAGGGGCTCCTCCTGGTAGGCCGGCGACGTGGTGGGCGGTGCTTGTGTGGAGAGGTGGCGGTACCTCTCGTATTCCGGGTGAGCGGCCCCGGGGAGGGTCGCCTGAGGCGGCGGCGGGGGCCGGGCTGCGGTGGTGGTACGTGCCCGAGGCGTCGGGGCGGCCTGGCGTCTCGGGGCAGGTGAGGGGATCTCCGGGCGGGCATCCCCGGTCTCCAGGGAGTCGATCCGGGCGTGGAGGTCGGCCGCCGCCTGGCGCGCCTCGGCGGCGGACTGCTGATGGTCGAGCTGGATGCGCTGGAGTGCTTCCAGCACTGTCGACATCTCGGAGCCCGAGGTGCGGCCCGAGGGCGCCGCGGGGGACGCCGGGGCGGACGCCGGGGACTCGTCCCGGCCGGGCGTTGAAGAGGGCCCCGGGGTGCGGGGGGCGGCCCGGGATCCCTTCCGTCCGCGTCCTTTTCCTTGAGGCATGCTGGTGCTGAGGTGGGGCAGCGGTCCGAGGTGGAGGAGCCAAAAAGGAAATTGCAGGGAGCTGGATGACGGCAGGAGGGTGAGTGCCTGAGGGAGGGCGGCGGGCGGCCTTATAAGGAAAGGGGGGGGCGGCGACAGCGGCTGAGGTGTGAATGCTGGCGGCCCGGGGGAGGGTGAGAGGTGGCGAGCAGCGGGCGTCGGGTGAGGCGCGAAGCCTGCGCGACAGGAGGGGGCGGGGGAGGAGGGGGCGCGCCGCGCCATCGGCCGAGGTGAGCAGGCAGCGCGACAGCGGCGGGGGAGGGTCTCTCTCTTTCCTCGCATCAAGCGTAATGCTTCGCATTACGACCAAATTTACATTTGAAAATTATTTATCTCATATCTGTATTTTGGGATTATTTGCTTAATAAACGCACCAGTATACATGTATGTATGTATGTATGTATGTATGTATGTATGTCTGTATGTGTATGTATGTATGTATGTATGTATGCATGTATGTATGTATGCGTGTATGTATGTATGCGTGTATGTATGTATGTATGTATGTATGTATGCAAGTATCTGTATGCAAGTATCTGTATGTACATATTTATTAAATTGCACACGCATTGAATCAGTCATTAAATCGCATTCATTGAATCACAATAATTAAATCACACATTGTTTGATATTCATTCACTCACTTATTAAATCACTCATCGAATCACTCACTCATTCATGGAATCAATCACTCATCGAATCACTCACTCCTTCAATCACTCATTCATTTAGTTATACACAGCGGTGGAATATCGGCTGTTGGATTATTGATTAGATCAATGGCTTTTCATTGTGCTGCATATTTTTTGTTATTTACATTTCTTGATTAAGGGACGGGAATTGGTCTTCCCCATGCCACTGCCCGTTGGCCTATCCTACTTCGTACTCGTAGTCGGCTAGTGGTTCCGATTGCCAGACGAGGTAGTGACATTTTGTACGTCATTGGTTTGACTCAGCCGGGTATTGATCTCACGACCTGAACTTATTGAGCCATCCGGATGAGCCCTGAGATCATTTGGAGGCCATAAAGGGAGCTTTGGGCGGTTTAAGTTTGGGGGGGGGGGGGGTCCCGATGTTTGGCAGAGTAAGTTGTGTTAGCATTGGATACCGGTAATTCTCTAAATATAACAAGTGCATTCGGGCCACATCGTTCGCTAATCTTAGAGGTAAGGACATATGCACTGTGGATCATTGTTAAAGTGACCGACATTGACATTTGAAGTCTTCATACAAACATATTGTGAGCCACCACTCCTCACCATAACCCTTTCCTTCCTCATGAAGTAATTGTTGTTTACGGCTGCATAATCCAATGAAGGCATCAAACTTTCTAAACCAAAAACGCTCAGCTAGATTTGATCCTATATTTATTTTTGGGTAAATATGTTTATTCATCTGAACCTTCATTTTATCCACTCCAGAGGACTAGCCTTCCAGTCATCGAAACGATCGTATTCTGGTTATACATACTGATGAGGGAGGGGACTGAGCTGTGTGAAAGTACAATGTCTGAACACTTTGACTTCTGGATACTGAATGGTTTATTCACGGCCTAGGGCTCGCTTGACCCGCTGGCTAAACTTTCCATGACGTCATCTCATTAGCATATTCCTTTTTCTCAAACTCTGCATCTCGTTAACATATATTAGCCACACACCTATACGTCTATTACGCATATATCACAAGCTGCATCGTGTACAGCGCACTCCACTTTGACACAATAGAAGGGGGGGGGGGGGGGAGAGCAGCTGGTGCTGTATAGTGTTCAGCATAGGCACTTTATATAGTGAAGAAAGGAGTCGCCTATGCCGAAATATGTACAGCCAGGTAGATTAAATGAACATTTTATTGATAATGGTTCAATAATATGCCGTAGTTTGATAGCAGTTTTCATTTTTGTTTTCGTCTTTTAAAATATAAATATTAATTTTTTTTTTTTTTTATGGATATGGTGGTTCAACAATTTGCATGGTGTTGGTTGGTAATGTGGTTGTCCAGTAGTGTTAGTGGGTTGTTGAACACTATTATATGATAGGGTGCATTGGGTTGTCAAGGTGGGGAGGGTGGGCGATATAATTATCCAACTTAGATACTGCAGCTTTTAAACAGGGATTGCTTCTGCATTGAAGGGGTACTAAGTCAATTTAATATAACCTATTACCGCTGAAGCTGATGTTGTCCAGCATGTTCAGATGTACATGGGAAATCTACGCTGTACCGATTCGGCCACCGCATCAGGGTATGACTGGACAATGTTTGAAGAGCCTACATTCTCAAGTCTGGAGATAATACCATCTGCTAGAGGTGCCACCGTCAGATGCTGAGACAATTAGGACATATTGGTTATCTACGATAGCTGTGATTGCCATCCTATTATCAGATCGTTATCATGTCTCACTCATAATATCTGGATAAAAGCTGTATGGTAGATGACACGATCAGATTTGCGTAACATAAACACTGACCTGGATTGGATATAGACCTACATGACACTGGTGCACTCATTAAACTAGCATTGCTGCATAGAAGCAACGCTAAGTTAAAATAATAGAACCTGTCACTGATGAAGCCTCAGTATAATCATATTCTAGCATTTTGATGTGCACACCGAAATTAATTTGGCATGTTTTTATTTAAATTATCTTTAAAGATAACCCTTTGAAATATAACTTATTTCAAACAAAAGTAATATAGATTTGAATGAATCTAATATAAATATATAAAGAGAAATATTGTAAAAAAGATAAAAAGTCAGACTACGCCTCTTTAATCTGGTTACGGTTCTAATGGTCAAAATGCAAGTTTCATTCACCCCCGAAAAAGTTTAACAATTCCACAACTTTGTCAAGAACCTCGGCCCAATAGGCTCATCCCTAAAAAATTAGACAGTTAGGCCTCATGTTAGCATATTCATCCGTTGTGATGTAGTTGGTGAGTGGGGCAGTCGGGGGGGGGGGGGGCATATGAAGGCTCTATAACAGGACAAAACCATGGAGCTGAAAAGAACACAAAGGCATTTTCGAAAGTTAATCAATTCAGATTGGTAGGAACTAACAGTAACAGTGGGTAGGTCTCCTAACCCCATTAGGTTAGATGTACGACAGATACCAATCATTACCGGTGCTTCTTTGCAGGATTGGTGAGGGGAGCACTCAGGGGGCAGGTGGCTATTGGACCTAGACAGTTTTGGAAAGTTCTGGAATTTGAAATGTCAAAATGGGTATGAACCCGGCATTTCTGCTTGGTTTACACAGCCTCGTTTAAAAAACTGTGGTCCACACACAGGTATTCACAGACAGTGCCTTAGTCATCATCATCATCATCATGCTGTCGGTCGTGATGCGACAAAGACTGTTTTCATTACGTGACTGCCGCTCTCCATTTAGCTCTCTGCTGTGAGAGTTGCGTCCATGAGTCGGTCTTAATGTCTCTCAGCTTCAGGTTTCTCTTGATGGTATCCTTGAACCGGAGACGAGGGCGCCCTCTCTTTCTGTAGCCAGAAGACAGTTGAGAATAGAGGATCTGCTTTGGTAGCCTGTCTGATGACATCCTCATGAGGTGTCCAGTCCACCGGAGATTCTTTTTGATCAGAAGATCTTCCATAGAGGGCAGCCCCGTTCGTTCGAGTATTTCCTTATTTGTCACTTTGTCCTTCCAGGTTAGCCTCATGATTGAATGCAGATGTCGCATCATGAAGGCATGCAGCTTTTTCACCTGTCATCTATACACTGTCCAGGCCTCGGCTCCGTATAGTAGGGTGGATAGCACGATTGCACGGTAGATCTTACCTTTGACCCGAATGGACACATGGTGGTTGTTCCAGAGTCTCTGGCGTAGCCGGCCGAAAGATGCGCTAGCCTTGGCCATCCTCCTCTGTATTTCAGCATCAATGCGTCCATCACTTGATATAGTGCTTCCGAGATAGGTGAATTCCGGAACAGAGTTCAGCTTAGTATAGGGACTCATACCGCACATTTCCATGTGTTAGCAGAAAAAACCTTATTCAAAACAATATAGAATGATTACTTATCAAAGACAAGTAGTAGGTGTTAGTCTAAGGGGATACTCAGGAGTAATAACGGACTATAAGTTGTCAGAAAATAACTCCTTATAGGAAATGTGAGCCATTATTGACTGATGTCTTTTGAGAATTTGTTTATCTATATATCATCCCAAATGGTGATAAAGTTTCAGGGTCATTCTGGTCATATTCCGAACGTACATGCAGCGTATGAGCCACACGTCGACAATTTTGAGCATGCACACAATTTTTTCGGAGCCTCAACGGGCGTCGACGTAAGACGACATATACCGATGTATCCAGAATTTATACGCCGTGTGCCCAATGTACACGTAACGTATGACGATGTACGCCGACGTGTTGGTCGAAAATCACATACGTCGGCATACACTAGGGCTATACATCGTAGTGTGACAGGCCCTATGCTTACTCTCACTCTCTATATATATATATGGATATATAATATTATATATAAAAGCGTTCACTAATAGTCTCTAAGGATACCACACATTGGTAACCATGCAGTAAATTAGACAGCCCAGTGAATTGATTGCATCTTTATCTAAGTCATATTATTTCACACATTTAGTTTAGCAAATTTATGAAGTAATTCCTGTGCCAGATAATATCTGGCATAATTTATTGCACAAACTGTCTAATCCCCCTGTTGTGCAGTTCTCAAGTTCATTCACGACAGCCTGCATGTCCTTTTATTTGCAGGGTTAACGCTGTTCATGAGGCAGCGCTCAACGGAATGCAAGGCGGCTACTGAAGCTAAAGATCCCATAGAAAATTTTGGATTGCGAAATGCCAAACTCCACACCTACCGACGCAAAGAGGTTGAAGAGCATGCAAGTCCAGCTAAGGGCATTTGGGTTATCTTCAAAGATGGCGTCTACGATGTCACTAAATTCGTTGAAAGTCATCCCGGCGGAAAGAAAATCCTGCTCGCCTCTGGCAAGTCGCTGGAACCTTTCTTCGCAACATACGGACAACATTTGAGCCCACACGTCATGGAGATTATGGAGACATTGCGCATCGGCAACATCCATCCTGAAGACAAATTGGTCTTCAAGGCCAAGGACCTCAAAGACCCGTATGCAAATGATCCAGTGAGGCATCCGGCGCTGGTGGTGAACTCAGAAAAGCCATTCAATGCCGAAATTCCGGCAGAGCTGCTGAATGACAGCTTCCTGACACCTAATGAACTGTTCTTTGTGCGAAACCATCTCCCCGTGCCGAAGATTGATGACAAGAACTATAAGATCAAGATCGACGGGAAGAAGATGGCCAAACCGATTTCGTTGTCAGTGGATGAACTTAAGAAGCGCTTCCAATCGCACACCATCGTAGCCGCGCTTCAATGTGCAGGCAACCGCCGTTCACAAATGGCTGAGTACAAAGGTGTGCGTGGCCTGTCTTGGGGCATGACTGCCATCAGCAATGCAGAGTGGACGGGTGTGAAGTTGTCCGATGTCCTCACATATGCCGGAATCAAGGAAGAAGATGTCGAACATATAACCTTCAAGGGAAAAGATACTGATATTGAGAGCGTTCCATACGCAGCATCCATTCCGGCTGCGACATGTTTTGACCCACGCAAAGATGTGCTTCTTGCTTTCGAGATGAATGGCAAACCGCTGCCGCTGGATCATGGGTACCCCGTTCGGATTGTAGCACCTGGCATTGCAGGCGCTCGACAGGTTAAATGGTTGAGCAGTATCTTTGCTGATAAGGAGGAATGTCAAGGACACTGGCAGCAAAATGACTACCGGCATTTCAACTCATCCATAGACTGGGACACTGTGGACTTCAAGAAGTCGGTTTCGATCCAGGAATACCCGGTCCAGTCAGCGATCTGCGATCCAGAGTTTGGCACGACACTGAAACACTCCGATGAAGTGACGCTGAAGGGATATGCATGGAGCGGTGGTGGCAATGGGATCATCCGTGTTGATGTGTCGCTTGACGGAGGCAAGAACTGGGAAGTTGCAAAGTTGACCAACGCGAAGCAGCAGTTGCACAGGCAATGGGCCTGGTCGCTGTTTGAGGCGACTCTCAGGATCCCGAAGAACATGAAAGGCAAGAAGTTGGATCTTGTGTGCAAAGCCATCGACACCTCACACAATGCACAACCTGAAAGAACGGAGGGAATCTGGAACCTTCGCGGACTTATCCACAACGCTTGGCACCATGTCGAAGTCGCTGTTCCGAAAGATTGAGACTATTGAGGAGATTCTTGGATGAGCTTTTTCGCATTGTCCCCCCCCCCCTTCTTCTGTTTATATTGCTGTTCCGAAAGATTGAGACTATTGAGGAGATTCTTGAATGAGTTTTCTCGCACTGTACCCCCCTTTTTTGTTTTATTTGTTATTTCTTGAGAATACAGTAGTCTTCTGGTGATCTGGTTTTGGGAATCGCCATGCTCCATTTATTCATATAACTCGGTTCTTAATGGGAAAGGTGACATTTGTATAAGAGAGAAGCTAAGATTCTTTTCATGCCCTATTAATTTCTCCTTCGAATTTCACTTCCATTCATTCCTAACCGCAACTGTAACATTATTTAGTAACGATGTCCTGAGAATGGAGAGAAGGTAGACCTGCTCTCTCTGTAAGTTAAGTGTGTAATAATGATAATAATGTATGGGGTAGGGAGATTCTACTCCGGCCTGAATTGATATTAATCCAACTATTATATTAACTGTCATACTAACAGCTCAGTACATAATTATATGACCTATATCACGTGGATTTGCATTGACACTAATAATCAAGCAGGCTAGATGGCTGAATGTGTTGAGCACCCACTTCCAATGTGGTAGATCATTACGATTGAACTCCATCTGAACCAACCGATGACTTACGAAGTTATACTTGTCGGTAAGTCACCTAGCATTCGGCATTACAGGGATAGGAAAAGGAGCCGTGCGATGAGGAATACCAATTATCCGCGATTGAAATTCCCCTGATTAATCAATGAATAAATATAACACAAAAATATAGCAAAGTAAATCGAATGTTATTATCCTTTCACTGAATGCATTAAGTTTCAGTTCAAAGTCGTTTGAAATGCAAGCTGTACATTGAATTGCCAAAACCACGTTGACCTACTTTAAAGCCAGTGAGAACATACAGTCCGCATACTGACAAGGTATCGATAACCTGTGCCTAACGTACATCTAACATACATTTAGCATTTCTCCAGCATGTCTTGACGTATGTAATGTATGACGCATAGTTCTGGCAATCGAATAACATATATAACGTTCACCGGCGTTCTGTGAATGTACCGTGAGCGTAATTCGAGCATTTTTCACCAGGAGGTACATTAGCTATATATAAATATATAAGATCCCTTGAGTTGGTAAAAGTGTAGGTTCAGGGTTTCTATCGGCCTAATGGTGAAAATAAGACTACTCAGACTTATAGATGTAATACGGATGGGCAGCATAAATCTTCATCGATAAAATATTACCCGAAATAGAAAACCCCATAGCCACTATTCATTCATGCATGATCGAAAATAAGGCTTGCTTAGTCTCTTTGGTTGCAACACAATTACCATATGCACGAAATGAATTTGATCAATACATGAAAAGTGGCAGCAAGGCAGATAGATAACTTTTAATAATGTGCTTACTTGAATTAACTAAATAACTCGTTGATAATCACTGAAAGAGCATCGAATTAAACACCTTGTTTTAAAAAACAATAGGAGGGAAAAACAAACTCTAGCAATCGTAGATTTAACTACCACTTGTTAACGTTATTGCTTTATAAACGAAGTTCCGGTTTGTACCCCTCCCTCTCGACACCTCCCCCCCCCCTTTGCTGCCGAGACTCTTTTCGATTTGTTTGCATGAGCGTTTTCGGTTTGTTGTCAAAGCTAATACAGGTATCTAGAATTGATCCTACATATCTAACTTTAGATACTGATTTCCTGATTACGTATTTGTTGCTGCAGAGAAGGCAATACATAACGACATCAATTTGATAGAACCTGTCACTGCTGAAAAACATGGTGTCCAGCATTTTGATGTGTTCAACAACATTAATTTGACATGTTTTCATTTCAAATATATCCAAAGTTAGCAATTTATAATATACATTTATTTGAAATTAAATTTTGGTGAATTATGACAGCTAATATAATTATCTCACAAAAAAGGCAGACACTCAAAGCCATCGGACTGTGGAACTGTCATGTATACCAAACTGTGGCAATTATAATGGATACACCAAGTGAAACAGGTATCGAGGAGTTATCAGTGACGGTACCATGGGAGTTATAGCAGCAACAACCAACAAAACCACCAAGATTAAGCTATTGAATTTAATTTTATTTAACCATTCAATATGGTAGGGTTGGTTTAGCCGGCATCCCCAAAAGAGGTGACCTTTCTGCATGTATACCCAAATCAAACTACAAACTGTTAGCAATAGCTAACTAATAAATGTATCTAAGTAATTCACCAGTTTAACAAATGATATCAAGATGAACTACAAGTTAGAAAAATACATGGTATCTATACAGATATGCTATGGGATATAATAAACATATAAGAAAATCACAGTGGGCGTGGATAGGGTGATGATTGGTTGGTTGGTTGTTTTGCATCCTGGCAACATCTACGGTCATATCAGGACGGGTACCGACTTGTGACAGTGCGCACCCATATCAACTTTATAGTGATACCCCTCTGGGAGACCAGACCACCAGCACCATGACCTGATATCAAACTCAGTCACATTATTTTGACATTGAGCCAGCCAGCCCTAGCCCTATCCTAATAATGCTGAACACCTGGCTACGAAGCGACAAGTATAACATTTTAAGTCATTTGTTTGACTCAACTAGGGTTCGAACCAAAGGGTTCGAATCCCACAATCTACCAAAGCGGGAGACGGACGCTCAACTCATTCGACTCGTCCGGATAGAGTGATGACAGCAGAGAGCCCATGTGGTGTATTGGTTAGCAAACTAGCCCGGAATGCAAGAGATGTGGGTTCTATTTCTGCTTTAGGCGCAACAGTTCCCATTTTCATCACCCCCCCCGACATATTGTATATTCTGCAATTATAGGTGTGTAAGGAGACCGCCCCCCCCCCCATTGTATATATATAGCCTGCTAGGCTATAGGTACATACACTTGCTATCCGGACCGCACTCTGTCCACACCTCTCTCTATCACCTCTCCGCTGGCCATGTTCCTCCTCGATATGTCTGAAAAGAGTTCCAGGAGGGGGAGCCCACCGGCATTTCACTTTCTACTCTTACTCTGTCCGTGTCTATGGCTCGCTGGATGATCACCATAGAGCAAATAAACATGGTCCTTTGACTCAACTCTCCTCATTTCTCTTTCCTAGATTCTGCCCATTTCGATTTCTCCCAGGCACACTTCTTCCCCTGACCAGGGTAGTTGTGTTCTTGGGTGGGGCCCTTCACCTTTACGATTTCTCTGTCTTGTTCTTGTTGCTGGAACGACCTCTGCTCCCACCTTTGCCCGCCTTCCTCAAACCCCTGCTGCTGACCGGATTCAAGTGCTACACTACACTACACCTACAGCTCAACTACACGCCGGACTGAAGAGATTCGCTGCCGCCCCAACGCCTCGCCGTTACAACGTTGTGAAGATGTGTCCCCAGCTTCTACAACACTCCCTACTGAAGTTAAGCCTTCAACCACAGATTGGGCCAATTTATCGCAGCCTCTCTACCCAATGTTGCAGTTCTGCAACCGGTAACCATCGTAAGGTTACAAGCACCCCCAATCGTCGTCGTCGTATATGTACATAATGCAGTAATACCTAACATAACGCTAGGCTAACCCATTGTGAATGCAACCTGCATTTAAGCTACATAATCCTACGAAAACATAATATTAAAAAAAATGCCACCAAAACATTTGCATATCCAACTTAGATACTAGTGCACCTAGTAAGCATTTGTTGCTGCATAGATGGGTTAACGTCAATTTAATAGAACCTTGTACTGCTGAAATCAACAGTGTCAGAATGTTGCGTGTTTTCAACTCAGATATCTCCAAAAATAGCCTCTTGTAATAAAAATTACTTCAAAATATAATTAAGGGAGATTATAATGATCAACTCAATATATGTTTTGTTTTTTTAAATGGCATAAACTCAAAACCCTTGGACTATGGCGACTTTGATCTGTCCCCACAGCAGACTGTCCCCTACATTTATTCAGGCAGCGTGTTTAATATGAATCTTCCGAGATACCAACGCTGGCCCCCAACAGGCCACTAATCAGACTCCAGGCCCTGCTACGGTGGGTGGAAGTATTTGAGAGAATGCTGATAGACATTGGAGAGGGCACCCACAATTATATGACTTCAGGGCTCCGTCGACCTCCATATGTGTGTAAAAAAAAGTTATGTTTTACCATAACGAGCTGGCATTAGAGGCCCAACAGGGCCTAGATCAGCCAGAAAAGGTTCTATAATTGTAAGTTA
This sequence comes from Branchipolynoe longqiensis, assembly GCA_030323885.1. Lineage (NCBI taxonomy): Eukaryota > Metazoa > Annelida > Polychaeta > Phyllodocida > Polynoidae > Branchipolynoe > Branchipolynoe longqiensis. The sequence continues at coordinate 61,956,339 of CM059190.1, read as the reverse complement.
ATCTGTAACTAGTAAGTTAATGGAAGTACACTGCATCAATCCAGCAAACTGGGTGCAGTCTGCATGCCAGAACACAAGGGACACACACAGTGGTAGGACACGCAGTGGGTAGTGGAGCTATATGTGGTGCACTGGTGGGGCGGGTTGGCAGTGGGCTCTGCAGCCTGTAGGCCTACACAGGAGCGGGTGGGTCAGTTACTATGGTTACCATGATTCGGGCAGAGGAAGCCTGAGACGAGAGTCGGGAGAAATGGAGTTTTATTACGTATATAAGGAAGGGTTACATATAAGGTTATGACAAGTTTTTAGTTCAGGATAGTTAAGTCCATCTGGTCAATGTCAGCGGCCAATGGCCATGACCTTGGGCACGTAGGTGGAGACAGCGTCAGACTCCCAGGTCCCCTGCCATTATGGCGGACAGGTCGACACCCCTCGACGAGCAGGCTTGGGCGGCGCCCCTACGAAGGCTGTGCATGGTGTACCTGGCCACCTCTGGGACAACTGCCGCCTCCAGGGCCCTGCGCAGCAGGGGTGGGAGGTCATGTGTGGTCAAGGGGGTCCCGGCACAGGCCAGGAAGGCAGGGGCATCGGTCAGGGCTGCCAGCAGGGCCAGCGCCCGTCTCCACGCACGCACGGGGCACAAGGGCGACCCGGTGTCATGGTATAAAACCCCGGCCCGATCGCAGCCCCTGCCGTGAAGACAGTTGACTAAGCATTTATTTTTGTAAAATAAATTTAAAAAGTTTCATTGGATCGATTAAAAATATCTTAATGCGTGATTGAAGAGGAAGATCTGAAGTATTTTATGTAACCTAAGAGCAATTTATGCTGAAAGTATTAAAAACAGAGATAATAGTGAAAGTTGGGATATTCTGAGTGTGAGTGCAATCTTCAAACAGAAAAAGTGAAATATCTATGAAACTTACACCACCTAGAAACAAACCCCCTGGAACATATATAGAAAACATATCCAACGAACAGATTATATTAAATTTATACGGTTGTGCATTTCTATTAATCTTTAATAGACACTGGCAGTGTGTATTCGTTCTGCAGCCGAGCTGCGCCTGTTTACAAACTCTGCGCATGCGCAGAAGCCACGGCAGGGGCTGCGATCGGGCCGGGGTTTTATACCATGACACCGGGAAGCACGGCAATGAAGAGCGAGACCGCCTACACCGGGGAGCAGATGGTCTTGGAACATGCGATCCAGATGCGGAAGCCGCCGGCGACATGCTGGATGTCATCTCGGCGGAACGTGTGAGGGCCGCCCCATGGGGAGTGGGAAGGGGAGAGAGATTGGATTGCCTTATGAAGGCGCAGTAGGCGATGACAATCGCCACCCAGCGGGTGACCCCGACTTGCCCCAGGGATCGTAGGTATGCGAAATCGGGGGCATCATGTCGGGGGTGATGGCAGGCGCCCTTCTTACCGGGATGGCGAACAGCTTCTTGCCTCCCTTCCTCACCGTTTCCGCGAATGGGGCATCAAATGGGGTGAGGTCCGGACCCAGGAGTGGGGGCCCGAAAGCTAACACAACATTATAGAAAAAAAGGTGGAAGGCTGGGTTGTGGGCATACTAACCCCATGAATTTGCAATCTAATATGCTAAAGATACTGTTCAAATACGCTACTTTTGGAGTGAAGAATTTATGAAATCATGTAGGTTAATAATTATGCTAAGTTGCAACTTCAGTTCCTCCACAAGGTTATTTTTGTTGTTTTACCTTCTGGTCAGATGAATATCAGGACAGGTACAGACTTGTGACAGTGCGCAGTTATGGCTCCTTTATAGTGCTGCCCCACCCACTGGGTGATGGCACCATGACATGATATCTCACTCAGTGACATTATCCTGATACTGAGCAAACCAGTTCTTTCTCTATCATATTAATGCTGAGTGCCATGCTAGGTAGCATCAGGTATAACTTTTGTTAGTCATTGGTTTGACTCGGTCAGGATTCAAGCGCTCGACCTTCTTTCTGCACAGGAAGCCCGTCACCACTCTCTCTGATTTGGCCACCGCGTCTGGTCTTCTGATGAAAAATACCAACTAAATCTAGCAGGCGCTGTTGGGAACAAATGGTAAAATGAATATCATGAAATGAGATAGCAAAGCACGTTGTTATCGGTAAAGGCACCACAACACATACCAAATAATTAACAAATCATGATGCATTTAACATCAAGACACAAGGATGATGCAGTTTTAAAGGAAGTACATGATTGTTGTTTTGTATTTAAAATCAAAACACCAGGAAGATACCACTTCCATCACACAAAGGATCTACGGGCCTGTTACAATAATACGTAACACTATTTTAACAATCAAAATTAGACACCCACACCACCCTTGTATTTGTAACGCTTCGTAACGCTAGACCATATCCCACATAACTCTTGGACCTACACCCCAACCCCCTTTGGTGTTACGTAATATCTGAATGGCCCTCCTAAAGGTTGGTTGGTTGTTGGGGTTTTACGTCCTGGCAACATCTATGGCCATATCAGGATGGGTCCCGACTTGTGACAGTGCACATTCATGGCAACTTTATAGTGCTGCCCCACTGAAAACCAGGCTGTCAACACTATGACCTGATATCCCACTGAGTCACATTATCCTGACACTGAGCCAGCCAGTCCTTGCCCTCTCCTAATAATGCCGAGCGCCTGTCTAGGAAGCGACAAGTTGAAGTAGGCCTATGAATATTTAAGTCATTGGTTTGACTCGACCAGGGTTCGAAGCCGTGGATTCGAATCCCACGATCTACCATGACGGGAGACGAATGCTCAACTCATTCGGTCCTCGTGCACTCCTAAAGAGTTCATTAAATATATTTTTAAAAGGTGCCACTTTTGAAGAAGCGCCCCCCCCCCTAGCTACGCCACTGTGCGTCATACTAGACCCTACATATCGCCAGTCGTCTGATAGATTTGGCGAAAACAATTTTGTATGAAAGTTGATTAATGTTTTCACCATTGATTTCGGTTTATAACCAGACTAATACCCCTGTCACACTACGACGTAACAAGCTAACGTGGTCATTCTTCGTCATTACGTTGGGTTACGTCATGATGACGTCAGAATGACGTCGAGCTACGTCGTGTTACGTCGAGTTACGTCGAGGTTTTGGACATGTTAAAAATTGTTGACGTAGCTCGAACGTAGGGGTTTACGTTCGCCGTATGTTCTGTTCACGTTCAGTGAACGTCAATGACGTTAAACGGATGTTTTTCCAACGCTGCTCACTATGTTCAACTACGTTCCACTACATTGACCCACATTAAACCGAGTGCAAATGCCCACCTGCCGTAATGGGAACGTCAGGAGAACGTCAGGAGAATGTCAGGAGAATGTGCATTCAACGTCTCATGACGTAGGTAACATCACGTAACGTTCTTCTGGCGATGGAATAACGTTCATAATGTGACGTGAGCATAATGACGTTGTCCTCTCTCGTTGAATGACGGTATCACTATGCTTTACCGACGTTGCGCTCTCATCCACTACGCTGCATCCACGTTCAACTTGTGCCCAAATTTGCATACTACGCCCAGAAGTTCAACGTTCTTCACGTTCTCCCTACGCTGACGTCATTACGTCGTAGTGTGACAGGGCCATAAAGTCGAACTTACACTGCTCGCTATTTTTCCTTCGATCCCACATCCACAAAATGTGATCACCGTTCACCATTACAAATACGGCTGGACAAAATGGACAAGAGCTACACATCGTTTGTGGTGGGGTTTGTTGTGCAACCAGAGCCGTGATGCGTTTTTTTACCCCTCTTTGATTGCGAATGCAAATGTGGGATTGGCCTACACATGGAGGGCGGTGTATTTCAGCTTAAGTCCCAGTCACACTAAGCTTGTGACCTCCTACGACTACTTACGAGCACCAACAAAAAACAAAAATATTGCCAACCTTCTTGCGACCGCAAGAAAATAATAAGTCCCAGTCACACTAAGCTTGTGACCTCCTACGACTACTTACGAGCACCACCAAAAAACAAAAATATTGCCAACCTTCTTGCGACCGCAAGAAAATAATACTTTATTAAAGAAAATGGAAGGAAAATGATAGGTGACTTATTGTTGATCAATTGGGGATCAGTTGATGATGGGTCATATGACCAGTCACAGTTTTTATAAGATCAGCAAAGATTGGTGGGGGAATGCATGGTTTGTGACTGATTGGGGACTTGGTTTGAGACTGGTAAGTTAGTGATTGGCGTTCAATTGGAGATCAGTTACCGATCGATCGCCAACCTTTTCGAGATTAAATGGAAATGGTGTGTGTGAATATATAGAGGTTCTCCTCCATATTTGGTAAAGCCCCAGTCACATGACGACCTGCGTCCTTGGCGACCAAAAGCCTGCGAGTTCCTTGTGACAAAAATGAAACAATTTGTTACAAACTATTTTAATACGTCGCCATGACGACAATGATGCACAAGGCGACATTGTGATGTCATCGTTACTTACAATGGCCACGTGCAACATCGCATCTCCAAATATGGCAATGAAGGTGGAGACGCCAGGGGTCACAAGGAGATTGTCAGTGCTGCATCGACAACCTCCTTGCGACCAAAATGGGCCAAAATGGTTGGCGATCGCTCGTCGAGCACTCGACGATTAGTCATAAGGTGGTCGTAAGATGGTCGTAATTTAATTGCAAAATGCTCACGAATCGATCGTAAGCGAATGCAGGCCTCGTGTGATTGGGGCTTAATCAACCAGTATGCAATCAGTCGACGATCAGTCTTGTCTTCCCTGGTCCTTAACTGATCGCAAACTGGCCTGAAAAAGAAATAACCCCCAACCCAAGAAAATCACTTTGAGACTAATTTGGGAGTGATCGCGTACTGATCGGCAACTATAATCACTAACCTATGAAAAAGTCTCGTGACAAATTTGGTCACAAGAAGGATTTTGACATAACATTTACAACCCTCTTGGGACCAAAGTGACGAAAAAGTAATCGGCGATCAATTTACGATCACTAAAGACCACAATAAAGACTTTCTACGATCATTTGTGACCACCCAATATTTTTGTGGTCGCAAGTGATCAAAAGAGGTCGCAAGCCTAATGTGACTGGAGTATTAGGCTGTGTATCCCGAGACTGTTCCCTTGTGGTGTGTTCCCTTGTTTGTGTGTTCCCTTGTGACCTTGTGATGTGCCACACAGACAATGAACATGTTCATTCTCGATGTTCCCAATCAGTACATCACATGTGCCATGCACAAGGCCATATGGTCCCTGGGTCCAACCTTTGGGAACGGCCACTTATGGCCCTGTCACACTACAACATAATGACGTCAGCGTAGGGAGAACGTGAAGAACGTTGAACTTCTGGGCATAGTATGCAAATTTGGGCACAAGTTGAACGTGGATGCAGCTTAGTGGACGAGAGGGTAACGTCGGTAAAGCGTAGTGATACCGTCATTCAACGAGAGAGGACAACGTCATTACGCTCACGGAATGTTATGAACGTTATTCCATCGCCAGAAGAACGTTACGTGACGTTACCTACGTCATGAGACGTTGAACGTATGTTGAATGCACGTTCTCCTGACGTTCTGCTGATGTTCCCATTACGCCACGTGGGCATTTGCACTCGGTTCAAAGTGGGTCAACGTAGTAGAACGTAGTTGAACGTAGTTGAACGGAGTGAGCAGCATTGAAAAAACGTCCGTTTAACGTCATTGATGTTCACTGAATGTGAACAGAACGTACGGTGAACGTAAACCCTTACGTTCGAGCTATGTCGACATTTTTGAACATGTCCAAAACCTCGACGTAATGTGACGTAGCTCGACGTCATTCTAACATCATTCTGACGTTATCATGACGTAACCCAAAGTAATGATGAAAAATGACCATGTTAGGCTCACGTCGGCTCGTTACGTCGTAGTGTGACAGGGGTATTAGCAAAACACAGGTTCAGTGTCTGTGTGGTGCATCACAAGGTCACAAGCGAACATAGAACAAGGGAACACGCCACAAGGGAACAGTCTATGGATACATGGCCTTAGAGGACACACGGTTTGGTGCTCTATTGTATCAACATTTAGCAACACTCGTCCCAAGCATAATGGTTTGTTTGTTGTTGTTTTACATCCTAGCAACATCTAACATCAAACCAATGACCTAAAGATTTATACTCGTCGCTTCCTAGCCTGACGCTTGACATTACTAGGATAGGGAAAGGACTGGTTTGCTCAGTGTCAGGATAATGTGACTGAGTGGGGTATAAGGTCATGGTGCTGGTGGCCTAATTTCCCAGTGGGGCAGCACTATAACGTCACCCTGAGTATGCACTGTCACAAGTCGGTACCTGTCCTTATATGACCTTAGATGTTGCCTGGACGTAAAAGTCTAACAATCAACCAACCAACATACACATAAACGCGCCACACACTCCACCTCCATCATCGTGATTTCAATTGGAATGTTAATGTCTGCCTTATTTGAGAATGACCTGGCCCTTGGCGCAGTTGGATGTCATTATGGCGGGCCGACTACACAGTAAAGACCCTATAACACTAAGACGGCTCACTCAGCCTGTACTATTTAATCAAGAGAACAGCCAGCGCACCAGGTGGTGGGTTTGATCATTTTGATAGCATTCGAGTGTCAGAAGAATCCCTGCTGTCGCTTGGTAGGTGTGTGGTGGGGGTTTAGGGATGTGGTGGGGTTTAGGGATGTGGTGGAGATGTAGGTATGTGTGTGGTGGGAGTGTAAGTGTATCATGGGAGGTGTGGTGGGGGTTTAGGCATGTGGTGGGGGTATAGGCGTGTGGTGAGGTGTTTAGGTCTGTGTCGTGGAGATTTAGGGCTGTGGTGATGGTGTAGGTGTGTGGTGGGGGTTTAGCGATGCTAAAGATTGTGAGGTGCCGCTCTACAGGACCCCGACAAGTCCACCACAAACCACCTACACCTCCACCACACGCACCCTACACACACACCTACACCTACACCCCCACCATACCCACCTACACCCCAACCTCAACCCCCACCACACAGAATGTGTGTATGGTAGGGGGGTGGGTGGGGTGGATAAGTGGAGGGGTAGCGGTGGTGTTGGGGGTGCTATAGGAGTAGCAACACGCAACCAGTGGGGACCTCCCTCTCCCCCTCCCCCCACTTACATCAGGGAGGGGGAGGGGGTTTGTAAGGTGTGGTGTGAGAGCGCCGACTGAGGTGAGGGGGAGGGGGAGAAGGAGGAGGGAGAGGGAGTGTGAGGGAAGAAGGGGGAGGAGAGGTAGGCGGAGAGAAAGGGGGGAAGGGGGAGGGAGGAGGAGGAATGGGTAGGAAGGGAGAGGGGAGGGAGGTGTGGTGTGAGAGCGCTGGGTAAGGTGGATGAGGATGGAGATAGGGAGAGGGAAGGGTGGGGAGGGGAAGGGGAGCGGAAGGGCGGTGAGGGTGGGGGAGGGAGGGGGAAGAGCAGTGAAGTTGGGAGGAGGGAGCAGAGGGGGGAGAAGGGAATGGGAGAGAGTGGGGGAGGGTCGGGGAATGAGGGAGGGCGGGGCAGAGGGAGGTGGTGCCCAGGCAGTAGGTGCAACATCAGCCAAATCCAAATGACAGGCAATCTCTCTTTAAAATTTGTTTAATCTCACCCTCTCGCCTTGTAGGCCTATGTGTTTACATGTGAAACACCAGCCAGCAACCGGACTGATCAAACCCACCACAAGATGGCACTGCAAAATGTACATTACCATTACCTAGCTTTGCAATGAAGCCGTGATTCGTGAATTATTTATTACGCAGCTAAAGACAACTCACGAACACAAAAGTAGGGCGAGACACATGACTGGAAATTACAGTTTCAAAACTATGTGGTGGAACTGGCGCACCCTCTCTTCACCCCACTGCACCCCACCTCACCCCGACTATGATAAACTGTTGGTTGGTTGGTTGTTGGAGTTTTATGTCCTGGCAACATCTAATGTCATATCAGGACGGGTGACCAGACGGGGTGTCAGAATGAGTAGAGCGTCCGTCTTCTGTTTTGGGAAATCGGGAGATCCGAACCCATGAGTTTGTGGGTTCGAATCCTGGTCGAGTCAAACCAATGACTTAACAATTGATACTTGTGGCTTCCTAGCCTGGGGCTCAGCATTAATAGGATAGGACAAGGACTGGTTATCTCAGTATCAGGATAATGTGACTGAGTGGGATATCAGGTCATGGTGTTGGTGGCCTGGTTTGGGCAGCACTATAAAGTCGCCATGAGTGCACACGGTCACAAGTCGGCACCCGTTCTGATATGACCTTAGATGTTGCTAGGACGTAAAGCAACAACAAACAAATCAAGACGGGTACCGACTTGTAACAGTGCACTCATGGCGACTTTATAGTGCTGCCCTACTGGGAGACTAGGCCACCAGCACCATGACCTGATATCCCACTCAGTCACATTATCCTAACACTGAGCCCACCCATCCTTACACTATCCTAATAATGCCGAGCGCCTGGCTAGGAGTCAACAAGTATCAATTTTTAAGTCATTGGTTTGACTCGACCAGGGTTCGATCCCGTGATCTACTAAAGCGGGAGACGGGCGCTCTGGCCTGGCCAGGGAGTGCGTGATACTTACACTTAGTTACAGCCCGATAACTTCTGATTCATTATATTCAGTACATTCGTCGTAATACAGTACGCGATGGCCGAATCGCTAGAGCGCAATCCTCCCGTGCGGAAGGTCGGTAGTTTAAATCCCGGTCGAGTCAAACCAATGACTTATCACATTGAAACTTGTCGCTTCCTACTCCTAGCCTGGCGCTCGGCATTACTAGGATAGGCAATGACTGGTTAGCTCAGTGTCAGGATAATGTGATTGAGTGGAAAATTGGGTCATGGTGCAGGTAGCCTGGTCTCCATGTGGTCCCCTTTTGATTGCTTAATTGATTGGGGTCTTACATCTTAGCAACATTTAAGGTCACATGAGACTGGATACAGGCGTGTAACATGGCTACTTTGTAGTGCTGTCACACTAAGATACAGTACTGGCAAGTAGCATGACTAGATAAAGGATTGATCCCTATCCACAGGAAGAGTGAATGACAACCCTATTTATAACCGACGAAGAACTTCCCGAGTAGGAATTAACTGTGTATGGGGTGGTTCTAATGCATAATCGTTATCTATACTGGCTTAAAATTGAGAAATTGAGAGAGAATGCAAAAAAACACACAATATGGCGGCCCCAGAATGGAATTGAATAAATTGTTCCTTCAAACGTAGTGGGTAAATATAAAGAGGTATGCAAAGAATATATTGTTGCTTCTTAGATTAAGAATGTATGTGGTGATTTCATTTACCCAGGTTGTTCAGCAGCTCTGTCCTGAGACAGTCCTGTGGGAGTGACTATATCATGATGTAGAGTCTATTATCACCCTCAGTGACATTATCCCAACACTGAACAAACCGGTCCTTGCTTTATGTTGCAGTTAAACTAACCTGTAAGTTGACGTATTACTTAGATTCTTATGAATCTTGCGAATACGAAGTCAATGTTCAGGGCGTCAAGCAAATTGATCTTTTAAGAAAACCTTTTGACTGAACTCGGCCAAGGATTGGGAGGTGGACGCTCTACCGACTAAACCATCCCATCTGGTTGACTCTCCCGGCCTGGCTGTGTGTGACTTGTGTGTGTGTATATATATATATACCACAAAAGAAACGGCTATGTGATATTGGCAACATATTTATGTAGGCCTACTGTGCTGTTAGTGCTTGGTGTGTTGCCCCTGGATGTGAAGCATGACGCTAAATTTCTGGAGTGAAATGACTGGTAGAATGACTGCCAATGTGAATGCATAAATAAAATTAAAAAATAAAACCAGGGTGGCATGAGTAAGATAATAAGTGGTTAGTGATTGGTGTATTGCTTGTAGCTACACAACAGGGCACACCATTTTGTTGTGGTATGAAGGGCTTGCTACCAATATTAATGCACAAAAGTATGTACAAATAAAACCTTAATGGTATGAGAAAACCAATTTGTAGCATGACTCAGCATTTCCAGGTGGGTTATTGTACACAGGACTACCTACTGTGAAAGTACAACGTCTGAACACTTTGACTTCTGGATACTGAATGATTCATTCATGGCCTAGGGCTTGCTCAACCCGCCGGCTAAACTTTCCATGATGTCATCTCATTAGCATAATCCTTTGTCTCAAACTCTGCATCTCGTTAACATATATTAGCCACATAGCTATACGTCTATTACGCATATATCACACCTACGAACCTGAACGGATTAATCCAAGTGGCATTGCATTAAAATTAATACATTGTTTTACAAATGAAATGTTTTGGGGTTAAATATACCAGGTGGACAATTATAGCCAACTCTACTTTAGTTCGGAGTAACTTGTATGATGATTGACTAACTTTATAGAAATTTGGAGTGCAAGCATCATAGCATGCGACATAAATAGCGGATGCACGCCAGTTAAAGCCAAGTGCATTACGCCAGTGTGTCATGTCAAAGTGGCCTCGCTTTAATGTTCATAAGAGGGGAAAACCCTAACGAAATAGTCAATGAGTACCCTGCTATCTAAGTTGATCTGTAGGATCAAATCTAGGTAGACACTTTCATTAAAAATATATCATGACCTAGGGGGCCTAGCTGCTGTGATATATGCATAATAGACGTCCAGGCACGTGGGTAATATATGCTAATGAGATGCATGAGGTTCTAGACGGTGAGTGAGACAAAGGAGTATGTAAATGAGATGACATCATGGAATGTTTAGCCAGCGGTTCAGTGAGCCCTGGACATGAATAAACCATTCAGTATCCAGAAGTCAAAGTGTTCAGACGTTGTACTTTCACAGCTGCCATAGACACAGGTTCAGAGGTACACAGCTGCGTACCTCCTGAAATTGCAATTTACAAAAATTAAAATATATTATTTACATATTTTTGTGTAAATAGAAAATAAGCGTGAAATGAAATCTGAACATGGCTTAATTATAACAATTCAGAACTATTCTCGGATCACCCATGGTGGGGTGGAATGGGGTGTGCACAGCCAATAACGTTTTATTCCATCGCCAAAAGAAGTCTGCGTACCACCTGGACATCCCAAGCTAAATAGTAAATCCCTGTGATCTCCTGGGATTGTGCAACTTTAAGTACTGTGTACTTTGGTTTGGGATTAGAGTAGTATTCGTGCATGCAACAGTGTTGCAATAGCTATTCTTTTTATGTGGGAATATCACTGTGATATGCAGGGATTACAAGGTGAAAAGATAAATGAATTAAAACTTGAAATGAAACCACTCAGTTCTCATATAATAAACTGTGTCATTATTGACTGCTATTTTGCTCGTGGATGCAAACCATGACTTTATTTCAGGAGTGGATTATTCTACAGAGGACTGACTGCCAACATGAATGGATAAAGAGATATATATTTAAAAGAAAATCACTTCCCTGAGTGGTGTGAGTAAGGCTAGTTAGTTGTGGATGCAGCACTATAAAGTCGTCACCAGTGCACACTGTTGCACTTCTATAGTGACCCTTTTTTCTTTTTCTTTTACAAAGGGGTAGCTGCCAATTGGGAATATTGTAGTGGTCTGCACTGACCTCTTAGGCAAGTAACCACATAGACAGGTAGGCGTGGGGAGTGTATTGATATCAGGGAGCCTAGGTGGTGTAATGGTTAGCACACTGGCCCGGAATGCAAAGAGATGTGGGTTCGAGTCCCGCTCTAGGCGCAGTATTTCCCATTTTCATCACCCCCACGACACTGGTTGCCGTGATCAGGATCCTGTACAAGCTTTGCGCTGTATGGTTGTTGAACCTACCCTGTGTATGTATGTGTTAGTGCATTGCCTGTATGTATGTAATTGTAAGCATTACAAGACTTACAATTCCAGGGGGACGAGTGTAGTGGTCTGCACTGACCTCTCAGGCAAGTAACCACATAGACAGGTAGGCGTGGGGAGTGTATTGATATCAGGGAGCCTAGGTGGTGTAATGGTTAGCACACTGGCCCGGAATGCAAAGAGATGCGGGTTCGAGTCCCGCTCTAGGCACAGTATTTCCCATTTTCATCACCCCCACGACAATATCAATGTGAAATGATAAATAAACAAATAAAAAGTGCCAAAAGGGCGGACCCCTTTCAGTTGCTATCGGTAGTACAGTAGATATTTATCTGATGAATTATTGTATGTCGGACTATTATTGTGAATGGATACCCCAAAAGAAACTCTTCGGTGGTATTGATAACAAAATACATACCGTGTGGTTAGTGATTGGTATGTTGCTCATAGATGTGAATCATTATGTTGCATTTCTGGAGTGGATTATTCTACTAATGACTAACTGTCAAACTAATGACTAACTGTCAACGTAAAAGGAGTTTTGGTTAAAGCTATTTTTAAAGTAGTTAATATTGTTAATATTTTATAAATGGGACTCATCAACATAAGGAGATACTTACCAAAAGAAAATGAAACAAGTTTCAGATGTTACTGATTTTTTATTTTAATTTTTGTCTTGAAGATTTATACTGCCTATCATGGATAAGTCTGAATAGGGTGTGCACAGCCAATAACGGAATAGTCTGAATAGACTTGTTTTCACCATTAGACAATGTGGCGTTCTCTGTGGCGGAGTGGTTAGAGTGTCTGACTTTTTTCTAGGTCAGACTCCTAATCTGAGGGTCGGCGGTTCGATTCCCCGTGCCCCCAGCTCTGCCAATTTGGATTTCCACCGCTGTGTATAACTTACAGCGTCATCAAAGGCCGGTTGCTCTCATACCATGTCTATGTGGTGTGGGAGGTTAAAAATCCCTTGGGTCGGTAAAAGTGTAGGCTCAGGTTTTCTATCGACCAGCAGTGGAATGAGGAAGACCAGTCGTCTATGACTGAAATTTCCCCTGCTTAAACAACTAATGGACCAAAAAAAACAAAAAAACTCCCACACCACATAGTCATGGTATGAGAGCAACTGGCCTTTGATGTCGCTGTAAGTTATACACAGCGTGGGCTTTCCCGTATGGAAGGTCAGGAGTTCGAATCCAGCCGAGTCAAACCAATGACTTATATAATTGAGACTTGTCGCTACCTAGCCTGGTGCTCAGCATTAATAGGATAGGACAATGACTGGTTAGCACAGTATCAGGATAATGTGATTGTGTGGGATATCGGGTCATGGTGCTGGCAGCCTGGTCTCCAAATGGGACAGCACTATAAAGTCACCATGAGTGTGCACTGTCACAAGTAGATACCTGTCCTGATATGATCTTAGATGTTGATAGGATGTAAAACAACAAAAAACAAACAATATGACAAGAAAGTTTGTTTTATTTAACAACATCTCTAGAGCACATTGATTTGTATCATCAGCTATTGGATCTCAAACCTATGGTCATTCTGACATATTTCTTTGGAGGAAACCCACTGCCGCCACATAGGCTACTCTTTTTGATAAGCAGCAAGGGGTATTTTATATGCACTTTCCAACAGACAGGACAGCACATATGACAGCCTTTGATGAACCAGTTGTGGACCACTGGTTGGAATGGAAAATAACCCCAAACTGCAAATGTATCCACTCAGCAGGAGCTACCTTCCACTCCCAAACAAACAATATATGCGCAGTACTTCTGTTGTGAATTATTGCATGAATAGTGATGCAAATAAACAAACTGCAAATGTGTCCACTCAGCAGGAGCTACCTTCCACTCCCAAACAAACAATATATGCGCAGTACTTCTGTTGTGAATTATTGCATGAATAGTGATGCAAATAAACAAACAACAAATAATTGGCAGCTACATAAATACGTTATCGTAAGGTGAAATCTACCCAGGTGAACAAGCCAGGCAGGAAGTTTAAAGAGACTTTTTTATTGATAGGTTTTGACTGAAAGCCTTCAGTCAGATAGTTAAGAGGTTAGCTAGGATCAGGCAGGGATGATAGTCTAGTTTGTAAACACTTCCTACAATGCGTACACTCAAAAATAGTCCAAATGGTAAGTGTGTGTTTAGCGCATTCTAAATGGTGAGTGTGTGTAATGCATTCTAAATGGTAAATGTGTGTCACAAGTTAGTACCTCTCCTGATATGACCTTAGATGTTGTCAGCACGTAAAACTCCAACAACCAACCAATCAACCACACAAGCACCAGAATCCACCTTTTGTCCAACACTTCCATTCCCACACTCACTCCCCATTCTCATACAAGCAGTAGAATTCCCCATTTTCCCATCTTTCTCACACTCACTCCACATACTCATACAAACACCAACTTCCCCTCTATTCCCACCTCGCCCACTCACTACTTCGCCTCCCATTCTCATCCACTCATAGGAATCCCTCAATCCCCCCCCCCCGCCTCCTCCCACACTCACTCCCCATTCTTACACAAACACTAGAATCCCCCCTGTTCCCCACCTCTCCCACACTCACTCCCCATTCTTACACAAACACTAGAATCCCCCTGTTCCCCACCTCTCCCACACTCACTCCCCATTCTTACACAAACACCAGAATACCCCCTGTTCCCCACCTCTCCCACACTCACTCCCCATTCTTACACAAACACCAGAATCCCATGTTCCCCACCTCTCCCACACTCACTCCCCATTCTTACACAAACACCAGAATCCCCCCTGTTCCCCACCTCTCCCACACTCACTCCCCATTATTACACAAACACCAGAATCCCCCCTGTTCCCCACCTCTCCCACACTCACTC
>CM059190.1:61794806-61941113 GCA_030323885.1 Branchipolynoe longqiensis | reverse complement strand
TACGAATCTTACCTGGGTACAGATGATGGATAACTCTTGTTTTCCCGAGGTACCGGGAATTTTCCGCGATTCCCTGACAATGCTAAACCTATGGGAGAATATCAGCATTTCTGCACTTTCATCCCTGCCAATATCTGATTAACCCTACTCATTTTCTAGTTCTACTCTACATATGATATAAATAAAAACATGAATAAAATAAGTAAAACAAAGCTGGCGTGGCTCTTAACTCTTATCGGTGCCCTGGTTTGTCTTAATCCTTAATGCACATCTGATATGTGCGGATTTTTTGATGTATATGCATACAGATAAAAATGAACACTCGTACGGTTACTCGACGACTTTACCGACTTGACTTTTACACGACTGGTGAGAAGTGGGTCGGGAGAGTGGGTCGGGGGAGTGATTCTGGTAGATAGGTCGGATAGGGAGAGTCGAAATAGTCGGTAATGTGAGTCGGAAGTCAGGTCGGTAGAGTCACGTCAGTAAATATATATCATAATTGTTTTGCTGCTCTTCCGGTCAAGGGGGGTGTTTTTGCCTATTCGCATAATTCCGGCTGTCCCTGTACTGCCCCCGCCTCCGCCATCCCGCTCCTGTGTTTCCCTAGCGTAACAGTACTTGATATTTGGATAGTATTCCCAGACTTTTCGCTGAACGAGAAGGTCAGTACCCTAGTATGCCTATTGTGGGTGGGCGGCAACAATGCAGATGACATATATATACCAGGTCAGTGGACAAGTTTAAGCCTGACGCTATAGGAGATTCTCTGGCTGGTGTCGTCATGATGATTAACAAAATGACAGAACTACCAGTAGGTACTCCAAACTGATTTTTGAAATGTATGTTTGCATTTCACTTTTGTGATAATCAGATAGAACTTTATACACTGATTTCAGTGGTATGCTGCATGCTGCAGCACCGTACGAAACAAATCCCACCCAGATATAACTCTATAAATCTCTATAATATCAATTTGCCCTGTCCTAAATAACTACCTATTTAACTACCTAACAATAAATGTAACATTTTCATGGATTTTTCAAAATGCCTTATCTCACTTCGAAATTAAAATTCAAGAAAATTTGCATCAACTAAACCTTCATACTTTATCTAGATCTCATGTACTTGATCATTTTAGACTAGTGAACACAAAAAAGGATTAACTGGTGAATATGGGATAGAACGCCCGGTTGGTATTCCACAGAATTCTCTCCAACTGACCACAACAACCTCACTGTTCACAACTACATTATTATGTATAAAACTTTCCAGCAACATCACCCTCTTTGGACATTGAAATCTGGTTTCACTCGCATTTGCCAAATCGTCCCAGTTCGTCAAATTCTTGATTTTGTCCTGATGAATTTTATGATTTTTATATATTTGATAATAGCGAAAAAGCTGTCTCAAGTTTATTGTGGTAAAAACCTGATTTTTTTGTCACTGAAATCTTCTTTTGAACTTTTCCTTTTGAATTTTCCCTCACTTCTCTCATATGTATCTCAACAGGTTTGGTCTCAAAATGAGGCTTAAACTGTCTTCTGTTCTGCCATTGTTAGATATTTTTAGTAACAATTTAACACACCAATCACTACCACAGAAAAGACATGGGGGTTCAGTCCCAACTCCTGCTAGGTTTCATGTAGCCTGGCTGAGTCACTGATGGCAGAGTGTTTGGAGTAGCTACTACCAGTGGTGCTAATGTCTACCAGCCAAGGGAAGGTGACATGGGTAGGCATATACAAAACTAAACATCATTGTCAATAACATTGCAGGGGATCTAGTCTATTCAAATGTCCATGTTTGCAATGTTCATAGTAAACTTTCTCAGCGGGTAGTTATGGATCATAAGGACAACAGGCAAAAGCCAACTATGGATTAGGCATTAGAAGCTGGTGGTGTGCATATCAGCCAACATGCAGAAACTACACTTCTAGATTATATATTGCAGATTATATTATCATTTGACTGGGGGGGGAGGGGGAGGTATGGGGGGGACACACATCAGGTGGGCAGATGTAGACAAAGCATGCTGCAGGAAGGGAACCAGTATTAGTGTATGGTCCAGAGTGTTTGTATTCAAATTTCTTTTCTGCCCAGTCAGTAATACATGGGAGAAAATACAACCGTGGTGAGCAAGCATACCAACACTTATAAGCTATAGATTCAGAAGATTGGTGGGCAGCAGAGCAAATACTATGCTCAGTGAATCCATTTGCAATAAAGTCAGAGGGTGCAAAAATAAACCTAACAGAAAAAAACAGCAGTTTAGATTACAAATGAACACTGGCATTGTTAATTATGGGAACTAGAGTGGAACATCAAGTAGATTTCTGTGGGTTTGATGAATAGTGGGGATCAGAATTTCATCTATTATCTTAAAGATAAGATGTGCGGAACTTCATTAAAACAGCCAGGTCGGAACCTGTACTAGTTTGCTCTGGTATATTACTAAGGGGGAGATAAAGCTAAGTGATAAAAGTAGCTTTGCTGTAAACACTGTAAATAATAGTTTGTACGACAGGAAAAGCGCTGTTGGATTTAAAAGTACATATACCATTCATTAGAGGTGTGAATTTAGTTATGATTCGCAACACAACAACCAGATCATAGTGGACCAAACATTTATTAACTTAAGACCTCAAAGTTTTGTTAACATGATGTGAGAAATAAATTACATGTCTATAAATAGTATTTAAATTTTTCTTTGTCCATATATCATTATTAATTGTAGTCTACAGGTAACATGCACAATTTGTATAGCTTCTCAACTTCTTATTCACAGGGTTGAAAGATCTCTGCGATTTCACTGATTTCCATGATTTTTTATAAAATTGATCAATTAATGTTAAACAAAATGCCAAGGAATCTGGATGTATATGACAACAATCGGGTCATTCAAAACCTGTTCTTATATGACTGTAGAACATAAACCTAAACAAGACCGAGTTAGACACACCACAGGTGAAACCTGAGTTCCAGCATTTTTCCTGTGATTCCCTGGTAATGCTAAGTATATGGGAGAAGACCCATGCTTTCATGGAAATTCGCCGAAGGAGTGATAATTTCAGCTTGATTTCCATGAATTTTGCTGGATACCACTTTCATCCCTGTTATTCAAGTCTGGTGAAAATTGACCGTTAACATCTTACCAACACCTATTAGCTTTAGAGAATTACTGTTCTATTATTTTGTACCTGATATGAAGTGATAATGCCAATGCTATGGATTTAAATCACATATCATATTGAAGATAAAGTTGCTAATGTTGCACATATTATTTTAAATGTATGTTATATTGGTGGTAATGGTTTTTAGCAATAGGAAAAATGCAGTAAAATACAAGGATGAAAGATCTCTGTGATTTCGTTGATTACTTTGATTTTTTATATTTACTAATTAACATTAAGCAAAATACCAAAGAATTAGGATGTAAATGACAACAATTTGGTAGTTTGAATCCCATTCGGTATATTCCGAAATTGGCGGACACATAGTCCCAAACAATAATGGGAGAAGGGTGATAGATAGTTGTAAACTGACTTAGCGGGCATTTAGTGATTCCATAGAATTCTGTGAATATAGTGGTAAAACCTGACATTTTCCACAGAAAATCTTGCTGCGAGTACTTATATTATTTTTGCTGGTCTAATCGTAGTCAAAGCTGTCCTAATTATTCTTACAAATCACCAGCAAGCATGCCAATACTTAGATACAAGATAGTTGTGTATACCCATGTATTGTGCTGGTTATACCACTAATGCCTAAGTCACAAATCGCCCTTGGCATTTTGCAGTCGGAATGCCAAATTCCATCTTGGTTATGCCCGTGCGGCAACCCTATGGTTTTCTGCTTACTGTAAAGGGTTGCGATTTGTTTAACTTGACATTAAACTTTTTCAGAAATCGCAAGGCTGTAGGCCGCAATCCCGCCACATAGCATAGCATCACAAGGTGGCCATACGGTGTCCATACGGTGAGCCCGATCGTGCGGCGGCCACAAGAAAATGGGACGCATTGTGGCGGCAGAAAAAAAACATAAGATTTGTGAACATTTCTACCGCAGACCGCAACCCCATATGATCTGTGAAAATCTCATCTGCAGACCGCAGAATGATACGGTGGCAACATGATATGTATGACCCAAGCATTAGGTGACTTCTTACCCCAATTTAAGAATCCAGAAAATAATGGTGTTTTTGAATATAAGGAACCCCACCTATCCTAAGGATTTGTAATGTGTGTGTATAGTAACTACTCTACGTATCTCAAGTTGTTCAAATCCATGAAATACCCATCATCAATCAATGTTCCTCTACTATTCATAGTTTCCTTTCAAATAAATGGCTGTCGGAAATTTATATTAACATAACTCACCTTCAGTCTACCGCGTTTGAATAACATTAATAAATAACACAAGCCCCTTCTTTCAATGGCTATGACATATGTGCATCCTATTAAAGTCGGTGCTTTTTAGCTAGTCTGCTATATTTGCTGTGATACATTTAGAAAATGCATGAATATTGCTTATGGTGTGTTCTCTCAGTTTATTAAAGTATTTAAAAAACAACAAGTATTAAAATATAACAAATATTAAAATATAACAAACGGAACACAGATGACATGCTGCTAGGGCCCTGTTGGCAGATGGCTTTGCGCCTATGGTAACTGCACCTCCAATAAAAGGGGAGGAACATGCTTTAAACTAAAACCAAATAATAAGGTTCATGCAATTGTTATATTACATATCTTTCTTACCAGTGAATTTCACTGTCGAATACCCTAATCTAACCTGTCATGGAAATCCTAGAGTAGCAATTGGCACCATATGATATCAGGCAAGAATATGAGCGAAACTTGTTGGAAATATTAAATCCTGAAATTTATTCATAATTTTCTAACACATATGGAAAATGCAAGCTGACCGTGACAAAGCAATAACTACCTACTGATTTTACTTTGGGAGATTAAGTGATTAATCATGCAATTGAACTACAGCCTAAAAAAAGAAGGATTTTCTAAAATAACTCAGGTTGTAATTTCAGACAAATTATAGTGTCATCCAAAAAGCTGGGTATAGTAAGTAATTTGATTTGCTTAAATTTGGAGGCAATACAATAGGTGACCTTGTTCTATGACAGACAATATACCCTCACAGGTAAAATATGTAAATTTATCTGTGGATAAAGTTTTGACCTGGAATTAGGCCATAGAAAAAAATCCTTTATATTTGTGATATTGCTGTTAAACATTAATTATTGTTATCAGAAATGTCACTGGCATATTCCAGCAGAGGAGAGGGTACAAGTAGTATGATTGTAATCAACAATTCCGGTAAATAGCACACCCACCACTCTCCTTTATGTTTGTATTTTACAGATTTGTATGAATCCAAGTACATAAACAGACCTGGACAAGCTAACACATAGAGAAGCAACTACTTGTAAATTCTAGCCATTTGTTATCAAAATGAGACTCGATGGCTTTAATTTGTGAATGGTGGCTAATCTCTTTAAACATCTCAAGGAGAATACTGACATTTTGAAGACCTGATGATGGACCACCATTTTATACTACTTTTCAGTAGTATTGATTGCATACAATACAAAATTTAAATACTGTGCAGCTTGTGAATATTTATTCCAAATAAAAACTGCAAATGACATGCTTGTTTTTCCCAGTCTCATTTTAGATAGAAGGGGTGGGGTGGGGATCATGTGAAATAGATTACTTACAGTCCTGACCATAGCAGTGCACAGGGTGAAGTGGGGGTGGGGATCACCAGTGCAAAGTCAATGGCAAAATACCATATTATCACTCAGTGTGACAAACCAGCTCAAGAAGTGCCTGTTCATATGATAATAAATGCTTTAGAAATTAAAATAGACACATAATCCATATATATATACAAACTCCCTCCCATTGTGTAACTGGAATATATTGTAAGATGCTTCTAAGTCCTTTAATTCATCTCAAATGTGTCAGATATTCTATACTACAGCCTGACATCTACCAAGGCAGTAGCCATTTTGAATTGTTTTGCATATGAAACAGGCCCTCTGATTGGCTTAGTATGACCACCCCCAAAGCCCTTGAAAGCTTATATCTGCTGATTAGCTTAGATGCCAGGGGTCATCAGCGTGCTCCAAAGGTACCGGAAACAAGTTTAAACGGGCTGAAACGAGTTCAACCCAGGCTGGTTGGGTCGCACCGTGGCTTGTTGGGTCGTTATGCAACACCGAGCGACTCGGGTGACCCGAGTCGTCAGAATTTCAAATAGAACACCGCGAGGAGTCGACAAATACACGTGCCGTGTGCAAAACGACCCGACCCGAGTAACCCACCTCTTGGCTGGGGTGGCAAGGAGCGATGACGTCACATTTGCGCTGGATTGTGGGTTTAGTTGGATAACAGCCACCTGTACCAGTTATACATGTTTTTCTTGGGGTAATAACATAAATTAATGAAATGGAAATATAACTAAACTATGCCATCATAAAACAATTGAAATCCTATTTTGCTGTAGTTATATCGGTTATTAAAAAACGAGCGTGGAGAAGCGATCATTCGACCCGAGTCTGTAGCATGTGCGCATGCGCCAAAAAGTGGCTCGGGTGACCCGAGTTGATTAATCGTTTACGGATTTACGCACAGAGATAACTTTGTGGCACGTCTCTGTACGCTCTCGATCAATGACATGTCCTGATTGAATATAATATGAACTAATATATTATAACGGCAGCAATAATCATATATATGTATATATTACATTAGTTATAGTGTAACTAAATATAATAATGCAGAGTTAAAATAATATATTGTGACACCTACGGTAGCTGGTTCTTGGCTGGTGCTGGGTACCATTTGCGTTTGGCTCCACACTTTTTGTAAACAAGTTGTGTAATCCTGACGTTGAAGTAGAGGTCCTCTTTTCAAAACATTAATATGGTCAGAAGTCGAAGCAGAAGTCGTTCTCCACGTCGAGGTATGTATTAAGTTGCAATTGTGTGACCAAACAATAGTTGGTATATTTGCCTTGAGAGGGTGTAGGACTATATTTATGGACAAACACTGTCTTGAGTGTCTCGAAGAAAGACATTCGCCATTCCCTATCCGAAAGTAAGGTTTTGGTTTCGATAGTTAAAGTTGGGTCTAGATCAATTTGGTAGAGTTCGCATAATGTAACTGAGTATACAATAATTATTTATTTACTATATGTTGATGTTTACTAACTGGTGCAAAATTATTGAGTTAGCGTTATTATAATGATAACACCGAAGACGTAATCACGTTAATCAAAGACAAAGTTAGTATGTTTTTCTGCTTCAAATTAGGTATGTGACAAACAATTTCAAAGTTAACAGATTCCAAAATAATATATATCATTGCAAAGCTATTGGAAAGACCTTTCTAATGATACCTAAATCACCATCCTGTGACAATTATAAAGGAAGTTGTGATACTTTATAAAGCGTTTTTTATGGGTATTTTTTATCCATTTTTTCAATGGAAACCCAGTTGAATTCTGTGACCCATCTCATGACTCATGAGTCTTGGCTTTGTGGCGATCGGCAGTATTCGCACAGACATAGCTACATTGTAAGCAAAAGTTAAAGTGCTGCGGATCAAATAACTCTCTTGGAATCTATCAAACATCCTTAAAATTTCACAACATGTAGAGAACTAATAAAGCAACAATATTTGCAGAGTTTGATAGGATATTTTAATCAGCTTTGAGTGATTTGATGAAGATTTTGTGGAGAACAGTAAAACTTGAAATTCAACCATCAACTTTTGAAACTAATATTGGTCCAATTGAAACAATTAAAAAATGAGGATGTAGATAAATATGTGATCGATGTCATGAAACCAAGAGTTAAATAGTAGCTAGAAAACCCTCCTTTTGGCGACCTGAAAGGTAACACAGTGGAATGGGGCTAGCGTTATTGTCGTTGCCAAACTGCTTCGCGGCGATCGGCGGTATTCGCACCTAGCTACTTTATAGTGATACCTAAATCATCCTGTGACAATTATCAAGGAAGTTGTGACAGTGTTTTTTTATGGGTAATTTTGGTCCATTGTTTCAATGGAAAACCAGTTGAATTCTGTGACCCATCTCATGGATTTCCCACAATTTAATGCCACAACTTTTTCAATTCTTTAAGTGTCATTGCAAAGCTTAAGGAAATGACAATGCAAGTAATCTATTTCCACACTATTTTATTAATGATTGTGTTACATAATAAAGAGTAAGGTATGGTCCTGATCTATCACAAGAGTGGAGAAAAATCTCCTGAAAGTACTCCCATTCATCCAACTAAAATCCTTTTCAGACCATATTCTGTCCCTATACTTACTATGGCAGAAATGACAGCACCTGGTTGTTGTAATTTATAGGATTTACACACAGTAATATATCACAAAGTTCTCTAACATAATATTAAATCACCACACATCAGATCAGCTGCCAAGGCACATTGTATGAGTCGCGGGTGGTGTGCCAATCCAGTATCTCTGTCACCACCTTACCGGACACATCTTTTTCTCCACCCTCAAAATCAATGTTCCGTTGCTCCAATTGACATAAAACTACATCGTAATATGGAGAAGCGTATAAAGAAACAAAATAAACTAGTTTAAAAAATATCAAAACTTACCTTACAGCTGCATAGTCCGATGAAGCATAAAATATTCAAAACCAAAACAATTTCTAAATTTGATTCCACATATATATATATCTAACTTAAATACTGGGACACAGCATTTGTCACCACATAGAAGGGAATACTGAGGCAGTTTAATAGAACATATTACTGCAGAAAGCTATTGTGTCATAGTTTTGGCAAGCTTGCCAAAACTAATTTTGCTTGTTTTCACTTCAAATATCTCAAAAGTTAGCTATTTAAAATAAAAGTTACTTCAAATGAATGTAGAGTAGATTATAATGATCAGTCTAATATGTTTATCTCAGAAAATGAGAGAAACTCAAAACCCATCGGACTATGCAACTTTAAGGTAGTATTTCAGTGACTTTAACAGACGTAAATTTGAATCATGATTTTTTTCACTTCTATAATTCAGACACCTTTTTCTCCGCCCTCAAAATCAATGTTCCGGCGCTCAAATTGACATCAACTTACATCCTAATATGGAGAAGTGTATACAGAAACAAAATAAACTAGTTTCAAAAATATCAAAACTTACCTTCAGGTAGTATTCCAGTGACTTTAACAGATATAAATTTGAATAATGATTTTTTTTTCACTTCTATAAATCGGACAGCAAATATTTTTGGATATAGCATTGGAGCAAAATGTGAACTATATCATCCATATGGGTGCATTCCTGGTAGTCCTAAAATAAAGGTTGCAAGTGAGATGGAAAAACATCGTGGGACAAGTGAGTAGCGTGAAATCGGCGTGTTTTTTGCATACCTAATCAAATGTAGATAAAGGATTCACCCCATACTTGCAGTACACGGGTGAATACCAACCGTATATAAAAGCTGTCGAAAAAGCGGGGAAATGAAATGAGAACTTAAATTCACAATCTAAGAAGCAACACTATTCTTTATATATACCTTCATATTTCCCCACTACCTTTGAGTTATAAAAATTCAATAAAACATATAGTTTAATCAAATTTAAAGGTCAAATCGATGGCGTTCTATCGCCGCCATATTGTCTTTTTGTATTCTCTCCCATTTCACCAACTCCGTGTTATTTTCGCCAGTATTTAGAGTACATTGTCGTTCACCCGTGTACTATAAGTACAGGGTGAATCTTTTATATAGGTCAAATGATCCACTGAATCATTTACCCTCGGTCTTTTTTTCTAGATCGGGATAAAGTGATGGGCCGAGCTGTACGTTCAAGATCCAGGGAGAGGGAGAGGAGGAGAGGTAAGACAGAGGCTTGCAGACAAATTTCAAATATTAGATATGCTTTCAAAACAAATGTATTCTGATAAAGCCCTTTAATTTGACATATTGATGGAATTAGTAGGTCACGTTTATCTCACAGTAAGTGCATAGGTTTATAGGGCAGGAATTTTGACCAGGTTAGCATCGAGTTCTGTTAATTCTTGAAGGATCTTGACATGACAAAAACTAAAATCTGTAGAATTTAATGGACTTCAAAATGGTACCATTCTCTGCACAATTTGAACAGAAAAGGGATGATGTCACAGCGTGACTGGCAAGCTCGGCGGATTTCCAGGTGCCTAAGTGCATGTAAACAATACTTGCCAGCAATGTGAGTTAGAAAAAGTGATATATCTCGAAATCGCACCACATACAAACAAATCAATTGGCAGACACACGTTTACAAACCTTATTATATTAATTTTATAGGGGTGGGATTTACCAATTAGCTCGGAAGCGCTCTCAACGTTAGTTGATTTTTTAGTTCTTTTCTCAGCTGAACTCTCACATATTTTTTTCCAGCAAAATGACCTACCAGAATGTTGATATATCCTAAACATTCGAATTACCATTCAACATTTGTACTGTTCATCATAAAACATGAGAAAAACAATGTTTTATAAGGGCTGTTTGCGCTGTGTGCGGTCAACTTTTTCCTATGGAGTGAGATGTGAGGACCTGTACACACAGATTTGCAAGTCTCGAGGTAAGAGAGTACTCTGTACGATCAGGGTTTGCACACGTCGCTGAATGTTCTTGAATTTAGAGTATCCTCAAATGTTCTTGAATTTAGCTTTATGCTCTTGGATGTTCTCGAATCTGGTAGCCATTCTTTTGTATGAACCCTGATTATAATATGTTGTTTTCCCAACATTACATACTTTTGAGTAGATTTTATAACAATGTTGGTATCAAAATTTTGTGTGTCTCCTTGTAAATGTTCTTGAATCTGGTGGCCAAACTTTTTTTATGAACCCTGTACATGTGACATTATATAACATGTATACATTATATATAATCTGTTCACATCCTACCTCTGACATTTGAACACTGCATATTATAGAAATGCAATTATGTTCTATAAATAACCTACGTTTATATTGGTTTCGATAAGTTTGACTATTTGATATTTCAAAGTGGCAGGTGGTATTAAATAAGCCAGTCTTGTCCTAACTTCAACCAGTTCTAATGCTGTGTATTACAGTGCTGCCACCTTATACTCTTTTAGAAAATATACTTTATACTTTGTAAGAAGTCTTAATGCATATTACAAACTGGTCAGCGCTGTTAAATAATCCTACCCCCAACCAGTATGTATTTGCACATTACAGAGGGATTGCTGCTGTTAAATAACCTATCCTAATTGTAACAAGTTCTAGTGTGTATTACAGTGGTCGGCGCTGTTAAATAACCCGGTTTCATCCTACCTCCAGTGATGCATATTTTCATATTACAGAGTGGTTGCTGCTGAGTTCTAATGCGTCTTACAGAGTGATCACCGCTGTTAAATAACCTGGTCTCATCCTACCTCCGGCGATGCATATTTGCATATTACGGAGTGGTTGCTGTTCGAGTCCTAATGCGTCTTACACAGTGATCACCGCTGTTAAATAACCCGGTTTCATCCTACCTCTAACTGCATATTTGCATATTATGGAGTGGTTGCTGCTGAGTTCTAATGCGTCTTACAGAGTGATCACTGCTGTTAAATAAGCTGGTTTCATTCTACCTCCAAATGCATATTACGGAGTGGTTGCTGCTGAGTTCTAATGCGTATTACAGTGGTTGGTGCTGTTAAATAACCCCGTTTCATCCTACCTCCAGCCACTGCATATGTGCATATTACAGAGTGGCTGCTGCTGATCTTGCATGTTGCAGAGCGTCCAGTCGAGCGGCTACCACGTGATCCCCACCGGGAGCGGGCGGACCGGGAGAGAGAGCGGGTGGAGCGGGAGCATGGTCGGGCCAGGGACCGGTCCCCGTCACCTGGAGCGGGAGGGCGATGGCCCCGTGGAAGGTAACAGTTTATCTGAGCGTGCCCCTATAGACTTATATAAAACGATCAAGAAACCCACGGTCTGATTTTCTTATGCAAAGATTGATTGATTGATTGGTGGTTGCTTTACGCCGTGTCGGCAGCACAGGCCATATTCACGGCGAGAAATGTTCAAACCATCGCTTTTACATGTAAAAGCAGACAATCAATTATGTGCCAATAGACACTCATTAAATTAGAAAGCTCACAATCATATATTTGTGTTCAAGGGAAACAAATTCCCATAGAAAAAGAAAAGTTTTATTGATAATTGATAGAATCTATTTAGTAAACTATATGAGGTGGTACAATCCAGCTGCCCTCAAAAAGGCTCAAATGTTTTCCTGTTTTACCTTAGTAAAAAGGTCATGCATACTGTCTATAGTGTAGAACTGTTGGCGCATGGCCAAAAAATCAACGCAACTTAGTAAAATGTGTTTGAGTGTCAGCGGGGACTGACACCCAATACATTCAGGGGGAGGTTCCCCCTTGAGCAGAAAAGCATGTGTAAGCCACGAGTGGCCAATACGGCAGCGGCTAAGGACCACTTGGTCCCGCCGACCTCCCGCATGAGTCTGTGGTGGCTTTCCCACAGATGGTTCAATTTCTTTAAGTTTATTAATGTTTTCATCCCACTCATGTTGCCATTTGGATTTTATGTGGGTGGCTATTAGTGGTTTCAGATCAGAGTGACGGATCAGACACGGTTCAAGATCACAGTTGAGGGCCTTCTTCGCAGCCCGATCAGCTTGTTCGTTTCCTTGTATGCCGGCATGGCCAGGCACCCAGCACAGGTGGATGTCATACCCATCCGTTGTCAGTTGGTTCATTTTATAAATGATCGTTGCTAGAATAGGGTGAATCATTTTCAGTCCACAACAGCCAGGAGGCAAGCTAATGAATCACTGTATATAACATAGTTAGTGTGGTTGGATACCTCGATACACTCCAACGCGAGAAGGAGTGCTCGGGCTTCTGCAGTGAAAATCGAGCTCTGATCGGGCAAACATACACCAAATTTTTCCAGTCGGCAGACTGCCGCAGCAGCTACCCTCTTTGGTATTTCGAACCATCAGTGTATATGGAGAGGTGGTCTGCAAACTGGCCTTGAATCTCTGCATGCAGTCCTTGGTACTCGAGTGGATGTGTCCCAGACTTTCTCAGTTCCGTGAGTCGGAGGATATCCGATGGCTTTCTCAATGACCATGGGGAATGTTCTGGGACTTTGGCATCCTCCAACACGTCCAAATCCATGCCCAAGGCCTCTAAATGAGGTTTCATTCGGAGCCTCAGTGGGCGGGTGTAATTCGGCCTGGCTTCATACCTGGATTCGTCATGTTGCTCGAATAGACAATTGTGTGCAGGATTCAATGCATTAGTTTTTATCTTGACTACATATTGCATGGCCAGTTTGATTCTCCTGTTGTTAAGTGATGGTTCATTGACTTCGACGTAAAGGCTCTGAACCGGTGAGGTGTGGAAGGCCCCAAGGCCAGGCGCAGTCCCTGGTGGTGGATCGTGTCTAGTAGCCCAATATATGATTTCCTTGCGGAACCGTATACAATGCTGCCGTAATCCACTTGTGACCGAACCAAAGTTCTGTACACGGAGAGCGGAACATCTATGTCCGCTCCCCACTCTGAGCTGGACAGCACCCTCAGAATATCTAGCGCTTTCAGGCATCTTGTTTTCAGGTACTTTATATGTGGCACAAAAGACAGTTTTGCGTCAAGAATGAGGCCCAGAAATTTGGCTTTCTCAACGACTTTAATGGGCCATCCAGGGTCAGTTCCGGTTCCGCATGCATTCTACGCAGCAGGCAGAAGTGCATGCAGACTGTTTTGGTCATGGAAAATTTGAAACCATTCAGAACTGACCATCGATGGATCCCATTTATGCTTGGTTGTAGCTGTCTCTCTATGACATTCATGTTAGCACCGCTGTAATATAAAACAAAGTCGTCCACGAAAAGACTATAGGAGACCCCCCCCCCCCCCCCCCCCCCCGCTTTACAGCAGCAGCAATACCATTGACTTTGACCCCGAAAAGGGTCACGTCAGTATGCTGCCTTGAGGTACTCTTAGTTCCTGTGAGTGTAGGCTGGAATAGGTAGTCTTGACACGTACGCGGAAATGCGTGAAGGCTAGAAAGTTCCTGATGAAAATTGGCAGGTGGCCACGAAGGGCACTCGCATGAAGATCCTCCATGATGCCATGCTGCCATGTTGTGTCATAGGCTTTTTCAAGGTCGAAAAAGACAGCCACAATGTGCTCCTTCTTAAGGAAAGCATCTCTTATGAAGGTCTCCATGCACACCAAATGGTCGAGGGTGCTGCGGCCCCCGTCTGAAGCCACATTGAAGGTTGGACAGGTGGTGTCCTGACTCCAGTAGCCAGACGAGGCAGTTGTTTACCATGCGTTCCATGGTTTTACAGATGCAGTTTGTGGGGGCTATGGGATGATAGTTGTTGGCTTCACTCTGGTCTTTAACAGGTTTGGGAATCAGTATTACTGTCGCCTCCCACCAAGAGGCGGGGATGACACCCGACTCCCAGATGTTGTTGAAGAGTTGAAGCAAAAGTCTCAGTACATGTTCAGGGAGATGTTTCAAAAATTGATAATGAATTCCATCAGGTCCAACTGCTGTGTCATGCGAGCTTTCCAAAGAACACCTCAAACTCACCCATACTGAATGGGGAGTTGTAGTGCTCCTCGCCATCAGAGGAAAAGTCCAAGAGCTTTCGCTGTTGGTGTTCCTTGATGGCCCAAAAGCCCGGGAGGCAGTTTGCCAAAGACGAGTTTCCAGCAAAGGTGCGAGCCAATTCTTCACTTATTTCGTCGAGTGATGTGAGAATGGTGCCGTTCTGTTTCAAGTGCTGGACTACAGAAGAATCACCTCCCCTTCGTTTGATTCTCCTGATCATTGTCCACACTTTGGTCAACGGTGTGTGCATGGTGATGCTAGAAACAAATTGTCTCCAACACTGCCTCCGCGCTTCTTTGATTGTTCTGCGAGCGCGAGCACTCAGAATTCTAAAGAGCCAGATTTTCAGCAGTCGGTCACCTGTGGAATTTACGCTGAGCTTTCTTTCGTTCCTTAATAGCCCTCCTACAACTGTCATCTAGCCATGGTGGCGTCAAACGCTTGGGAGTTGCCGAGGTCTTCGGAACAGTTTTCTCTGCGATCCATCTGAGCATCTCAGTGAAGGCATCGATGTCACTGATGTCTGGAGTGAACTCCTTGCGACATAGGGTCTGGAAGGTGGGCCAGTCGGCTTTACAAAGCCGCCAGCTCCTCTCTCGCTCTATGGGAGAAGCCCCCCCCCCCCCGCAATTCAGAATAATTGGGAAGTGGTCGCTCCCACAGAGGTCATCCCAGACCCTCCAGGAGAAGTCCAGCGCCAGTTCTGCTTCTACAATGCTGAGATCGATGGCAGAGTATGTTCCGTAGCCGGGATGCAAATATGTGTCGGCCACACGGTCTTCAATTCTCTTGCCTTTAGCGTTCCTATTGTCCCCTGCATAATGGGTTGTGGCCGTTAAACTTAAAGTCACCCATAAGTAAATATGGGGATGGTAACTGGTCCACAAGGGCGTCCAGTTCTTGTAATGTGAGAACGGAGCTCGGAGGAATGTAAATGAACCAGAGAGTTACAGTTTTATGCAGCGTCAGACGAACAGCTACAGCCTGTAGTGTCGTGTCTAACGCCATTGGCGTACATACCACATCACGTCTGACCAAGATGGAGGAGTCGCCAGCTGCTCGGTCTCCATCTGGTGCGTGCTTGTTATGAATGGTGTAGCCTTTAGACTCTCCTGATATCAAAGGTTAGACTCCTGATATCACCTTAGATGTTGCTAGTACATGAAACCAAAACAAATAACCAGAAAGCAAATACAGGATTTCCGTGAAAAGACGGAAATTCCGCATAGGCTCAGCACTGTCATGGAAGCGCGGACAATTCCTGGAAGTCAGGTTTCATACCATGCTCTCCAACCACAGTTTTTTTTATCATCATGCCTATGACCAATCATTACATTACAGACTCTGCATGGAGAGTGTTCTGATGTAATTTTTGTGACTATTTCAATGTTATTAGAAATGACCAGTCACTGATTTCCGATTTTTTTCCTCCAACATCACTCTCATCCCTGTTTAATTAACTAAATTAATTGTGTCTATTTTGTTTTATTTCAGGTCGCCTCCTGGACGCAGGAGGAGTGTATCAAGGTGAATTAATCTGAACTGTTAATCCTGCAGTCTGCTTCAAGATTTACGTTTTCTAAACCAAAGCAGTGACCTAGATTTGATCCTACATATCCAACTTAGATACTTGTGTATCTGTTACAAATTTAATACCGTATAGAAGCCTACGATGTCTAGTATTGTATTCAATGTACATGACAATAACAATTTTTTTTTAATTCAATATCTCCAAATAACATTCCACTTCAAACTAAAGTAATGTAGATTATATTTATCAACTGCATATATATACTATTTCATTTATTAAGCATTTATTGCTGTATCGAATGGAATACTAAGACAATTTAATAGAACCGGTTAATTAAGGTAGCAACTGCCTTTTAAATCCATTTTTGAAACTATTGAAACTAGCCAAAAACCTAAGTACCAAGCTGAAATATAAGAATTGGAGTAAATGACTTTCAAAATTGATGCTTGTCGCTACATAGCCTGCGGCTCAGCATTACTAAGATATGGCAGGAGTACCTAGTATCAGGATAATGTGATTGATTGGGATAAAAAATCATGGATCCAGCAGCCTGGTCTCGCAGTGGGGAAGCACTATAAAGTCCCCATGAGTGCACTGTCACAAGTTGGTAGTCGTCTTGATATGACCTTAGATGTTGCTAGGACGTAAACCACAAACAAACTTAGTGCCTTTGCGTTGTAAAGAAATGTCAGGTATTTTCCCAATTCCTGCTTTGGCTAAATAAGATCGATTAGAATCTTGTGTTTTAATTTCCTTCGACAATTGTATTTAGATCACCTAGTCCTGAACCCATCAAGAGAATTTCAAGGAAAGAGTCGACAGAGAGAAAAGAGATTGATGGTATGTACACCTTCCTACATGATGGTAGTTATTATAAAAACCTTTTCCTGGAGACTGAAAACGTGTTAGCTACTCCTGTAGAAGATGTGTGCTAAATCAATGGACCAGCTGATGTTTGGTACATGTGTGCAAAATCAACGTACTAGCCACTCTAATGTCCTGTAGGTGTATGCTAAGTCAACGTACCAGCCACTCTAATGTCCTGTAGGTGTATGCTAAGTCAACGTACTAGCCACTTAAAATTGAAGGAAAAAAATGTTTGTGTTTTCATTGTTCATATTGTCTGCTTGTTTAACCAAACAGATGAATGTTAACTGATATAAGTTGTAAATGGGTGAGTTTTAAGTGGTGTTTTATCTAAACAACAAACATGTAGTAAGGTAACTGTATGGCTTCCCCAATGAGTGATCTTACAGATGAGCAACCAATGTTACATCAACTTGAAGTGCATACTTATCCAACATACATTGTTGCAATAATCGGTATTTTAAATCTTTACCTAGAATCAAATATGTCCCTGTATATACACATGCATTTCACGTGCATATACACACGATTGCAGGACATGTGATGTCAACATCATGAACAGCGTTTTCACAATTTGTTCCTATGTTTCGAGACATTCGTCGCTGTAATTTTCATAGCTATGCAAGATAGATTGTTAGAACAATCAGCAATTGATATTTTTGTATAGAATCAGATATACCCTTGTGTGTATACATATATGCAATGACTCCACTATTTTCTAGCCAACTCTTTGTGGTTTTTTCCTCAGAATCTCAACTAGTCGGGAAAACTGAAGAAGAAATTGAGATGATGAAACACATGGGGTTCTGTAATTTCGAAACTACAAAGGTAGGCAGCACTGTTAATTTGATGTGATCGTTAAGATCATCCCTACTCCCCCCCCCCCCCCCCGGGATTCAAATCCGGACGACTCAACCAATGACTTAATTTATGCTTGTGACTACTTAGCTTGGCATTCGAAATTAATAGGATAAGGAAAGGAGCTGTGGAATGAGGAATACCAATTGTCCATGATTGAAATTTTCAAATTTACCCTGCTTAGTCAACGAAAAGTAATTTAAAAAGTAAATGATGCAAAAGGCTATTATTCCAGCAGGCTCTACATCCCAACACTCCGAGAATTTCATGTTTCCAAAATGAGTAACAGGGATTTTAACAATTTTTGAAGAGATAATAATGCCTTCTTTCTGGTATAATCTTATCGCGCTTAACTACATTTCGTTTGTTTCCGTTTTCATTTTCTATATTTTTCTTTGTTGCTTTTTTATCAGTTGCGTTCTTTTCAAGTTCATTAAATTCTGTATATCTGCTCAGCGCAAACTTTAGTTCATTTTAAATACTGGATGATCACTCTATGAATCCAGATGGTGCTATTATTGAATTTGTTGTGAGTAGTAGTTTATGCCCTGGACGCGGTGGCTGAATCAGTAAGAGCACACGGTTCCTGTGTGGAAGGTTCCGATTTCCAAATCCCAGTCGAGTCAAACCAATGACTTACTAAATTGATACTTGTTGCTACCTAGCCAAGTGCTCAACATTAGAGGGATATGGCAATGATTGGTTAGCTCAGTATCAGGATAATCTGACTCAGTGAAAAATCAGGTCAGGGAGCCAGCGGCCTGGTCTATCAGTGGTGCAACACTATAAAGTTACTATGATGGTGCACTGTCTGCACCCGTCCTGATATGACCTTAGATGTTGTGACCAGATGGGATGGCCAAATGAGTTAGAGCGTCCGTCTCCCGTGTTGGTAGGTCGTGGGTTCGAACCCTGGTTGAGTCAAACCAATGACTTAAAAATTGATACTTGTTGCTACCTATCCTGGTGCTCCGCATTATTAGGATAGGGCAAGGACTGGTTGGCTCAGTGTCAGGATAATGTGACTGAGTGGGATATCAGGTCATGGTGCTGGTGGCCTGGTCTTCCAGGGGGCGGCACTATAAAGTCGCCATGAGTGCGCACTGTCACAAGTCGGTACCTGTCCTGATATGACCTTTGATTTTGCTAGGACGTAAAACAACAGCAAACAAACCTCAGATGTTGCCAGGATGTAAAACCCCAACAAGCAAACAGCAGTTTGTGCAGTGATCTCCATTTAGACATGGGATGAAATATCTCTGCTATTTAACAGATCTCCACTATTTTTGGTAGTCTGCAATTTGTGTTGTTTATAATTACCTAGTACATATAACTTAAATTTTTTTAAACACACCATTTAATTCTATGTAATTTTTCCATCTACGTATCATCACAAAGCTCCAGCCAGTGTTGAGGTGACGGCTGGTGCTGGGTTGGTGGCTGACTGGTGTTGGGCTTCCCCTATACCCTTCTACTGAGTGGGGTTGAATTTTCACTAAAAGTCGGAAATTCTCTCATAGGCTTAGCATCGTCAGGGAATCGTGGAAAAATACCATAAGTTGGGTTGCATCCAGTACTCTCCTAGCCCCATTCCTTTCACCAGTCAGCACTAACTAGCCGAGAGTGTCCTGCTATTGTGACGGTTTTAACTATTGTCGCCTATCTTGTCGTTCATTTCCGCGTTTTGTTCATTGAAATCCTTTCCTTCCATCACTCTACGTTGGCGAAATGGGCCGTTAGTATGGGTGAGGTGCCGCCTAGAGAAAAGGAGGTGAATTAGGGGAGCTGCTGGGAGCAGTCCTCCAGGTCTCCAGGCCGCACTGTAACCCATGGAAGCAAGGAACATATCAAAAGGAGGTTTACAGGAGCAATATCGGAATAAGAACAATAAAAGACATTAGCATTACACACATAACAATATATGCATAACTACTTTATACCTCGCATTATTAATTCCTTCCATAACAATAGGCAACAGAAGAAAGGAGACAAGTCAGATTCGTGTGGATCGAGCCTATAACTCTGGCTGGCCCTTAATACCCAAATTACCCCCCAGCAAGGAGTTCTAATCCAATTGATCCAAGATCAAAGCCACCTGCATGTCGGTGGTCAATCTCTCGGCCAAAGAGGCCTCGAGATATAAATACACATTGTTGGACTTCCATTCCCCCTTCTCTTTAATTACCTCAATAGATGCACGCATAACCATAGGAAGTTGGCACCCCCTCTGCTTAGGCTGTGCGTTGAGAAACGTGTTGGGTCCATAACTGCTAACCCACACAAGTGTTTAATCACTTTCATGTAGGAAGTGTAAGTGAGCTGGACCGAGTGTCAACATAGTGGCGAGCAAGTAATTTAAGGTGGAGTTCCCTCCTGCTTGCTAATAGTGTTGCGTTGCATTTTATGTGTAGGTCTACTGTTGGGTACCTTCTATACATGTACTTAAATGCATATTTTACGGGCTCTATTTTGGAGTACTGGTAGCATGTTTAGGAGGATTGTGTTTCCCCCCATGGTTTACGTCCCCATAGTCGAAGTATGGTATGATCATGCCTTTATAGATTTAAAATGACATGCTCTCTGTCATGAAGTACCTTAGTTTTGAGAGTCGCCATATCTTATGGTTTGCTTTTTTGATTGTGTTTGATATGCAGGTGTCATAGCTGAGGTGCCTGTCTAGGTCTACGCCTAGATATTTGTAGCTGTCCCCCCCCCCCCCCCCCCCCCCCCCCCCCCCATCTCTAGCTGCATCTCGCCTATTTGACCGCTGGTTTTTGGTTTGGCGGTTCCCGAAGAGCAGTCTTGGTTTTATTTGTGTTGATGGTTATTTTTTTAAATTTATTTGGAACCACATGCTTAGTTTAATTAGCGTTTCATTCAGAAGAGTTTCCACTACCTGAGTTGTTTTACCAGGTGCATATACTACTGTGTCATCTGCATATAGGAGGAGGATTTCGGTTTCTAGCCAGTTATTTAAGTCATTTATGTATATGAGGAACAGGGGCGGGCCTAGCACTGATCCCTGGGGTACTCCACAGTGAATGGTTGTCTCTTCAGAGGGTGTGCCATTCACACCGGTGTATTTATTGCTTCCGATTTTGCAAGTATTCTTCCACCCAGTTTCCGGTTTCCCCTGTTATCCCCATTTGTTGTAGCTTGTTTTTTAGTATAATAATTTTACCGTATCAAAGGCTTTGTGGAAGTGAATGAACGCTGCCCCTACCATGTTTTTTAGGTTTATATTAGTTGGAATATCATTTGTTAGTTTTGTAATAGTTTTTGAGGTTGAGTGGTTTTTCCTGAAACCCCCTTGTTTGTTATTCAGTATTTTGTGCTGGAAATGTGGTTATTGTGGTAAATACCAAGCGGTGGAATGGGTTTTGCTCATTTATTTGCCCGATTTAGACATTTGTTGCTGGCATGGCATAACATCGCCATCTCTCTCATTCCGCCCTGATATGACCTTAGATGTTGCTAGGACGTAAAACAACAAACAAACTCTCACTTTTTCTCACTCTTTAAATTTGCACAGTCCGATGGTTTTGAGCCTATAACATATCTTTAAGATAAAAAATATTAGGTTGATTGTTATCTGCCTTATTTTGGTTTGAAATAAATATACATGGCTAAATTTGGAGATATTTGAAATGTTGAAAAAAAAGGCTAATTAATTTTGGCATGCATGTCTGGGGTTTATATGGTTAAGCAGTAAAAGGTTCTATTAAATTTACTTTTCTGCAATAACAAGTGCTTAATAAATGCCTCAAAATCTATGTAAGTGATTTAGTTTATAAAATGTAATGCTTTGATCGAACTATGCAGCTTTAAAACTGCATATTCCGATAAAAACACTTAACTAGTTTTGATCCTATATATCCAACAGCATGTTTTCACTTCAAATATCTCCAAATTCAAACTAAAATATTATAAGGATCAAGCTAATATTAATATATCTATCTAAAAATATGGCAGAAACTCGAAACCATCGGACAATGACATTGAGAGAGTGGATTTATGTGAATAATGAAGGCATGATATCGGTTTTAGATAACTGTAACTACATTGTTCACCATGGTGGACAATGCTGTCTCTGGCTAGAAGTTTAAATTCGATATATAACTGGACAATAGCTGGGTGTTTTTTTTTTCTCTTTAAAGTTCTATGGTCCAGGTATCTTTTGACCATACGAAGGCTATGGCTATTGGATGTTTGTTTCTACAATATTTTCACTTTCAGGCCAGCGTTGTCATGCGGAACACCCTGTCTGACAATGAGACAAATATGGATATGCCTGGAAACACACAGCGCTCTTCTGATATGGTAGCTGGTGCAGTGAATAACAAGAAAAAAAAGAAAGCTAAGAAGGACAAGCAGAAAGCTGGGGAAGCAATGCGAATGGTGTCTGCAGTGTCTGATCGGAAGGACAACTTGGTTCCTTACTCTGGTGAGCATCTAAGGCTTAATCAAGCTGACATCAAACCCGCTGCTGTATCTGGGGGAACACTACCAAGCCACAATTTCATCGTTAATATTAATACTCCGCACCGCTTCAACCAGCCATCTTACTGCTTCTTATGCTTCCAGACAGGTCACTCTGCTCGGTCTTGCAGGAACCCAAAGCGTTGTCGTGTATGTCGCATTCTTGGGCATTATGCAGGCTCGACGATGTGTGATGCTTATTCAGAGGACCCGCTGATTGTGCCATTTCAAGGTGCGGGTGACATCCTCTCCAACTTCTATCCATGTAGTGTCCAGATATATGGGATGAATTTCCATTCCTCCGAGCAGGCATACCAGTACAGAAAGGCCATGGTTTGGAACCTGCACTCTGTTGCCGGGCAAGTTATGTCTGCACGAACAGCACGTGATGTCAAAGTCTTGGCCAGCAGAATGCTTAAGGGGCCACCTGGTAATCATGATCAGCTCAAAGTAGATATTATGGTTGAAGTGCTTGATGCAAAATCAAACCACTGTAAGGCTTACAGAAATTTGCTCTTGAAAGCAAAGCCTGACACAAAATTTGGAGAAGCTACTACTGACTTATTCTGGGCAACAGGACTAAACCGTGAAGAAACCCGACACACGGATGCAAACCGCTGGCCGGGCAAGAATGTACTGGGTCAACTTCACTCCCAATTGGCTAAGAAGCTGGTGATGGAGACTAAAAGTCATGAGGTGTGCTGTCTAGTCTGTGGTGTCGGCGGACATTGTGCTGGGTCTAAGGTGTGCGAGCATTACACCGAGGACCCACTGATTGTGCCCTTCCAAGGTGCTGGTGATATCCTCTCCAACTTCTATCCATGCCGTATCAAGTTGTATGGGCAAAATTTCCATTCCTCCGAACAGGCGTTCCAGTACAGAGTGGCTATGGATGTCAACCGGCAAAGTGTAGCCAAGCAAATTATGACTGCAGAAACGGCTCTTGCTGTGAAGCTCTTGTGTAATGAAGTTCTCAAGTCAGCACCAGGTGCCCATTCACAGTTCACACTCGGAGTGATGAGGGAAGTGATTGAAGCGAAAGCGGAACAGTGTAAGGAATATAGAGACTGGCTGCTGAGGGCTGATCCTGAAACCAAGTTCGGAGAAGCTACAAGTGACCTCTTTTGGGCTACAGGTCTTAATCGTGAGGGAACGCGAAACACCAGCGCTAACCGCTGGCCAGGTGAAAACATTATGGGCAAATTTCATAAGGAATTGGGAGCAAAACTAAGAGATGTCTAGCAACATTCTCAGTCTGCATTTCACAGGAAGCAGAGTGTTGAGAAGAACTCCACTGACTCATCCAACAAAGGAGCATGTTGTCGCAAAGCTAGCAGGAACTTACCAAGGTGGAAGGAAGTTGTTGATCAGTAAGGCAGGAAGAGGAAGTTAGCGTATGGTGACAGTCATAACAAATCTGGCAG
This sequence comes from Branchipolynoe longqiensis, assembly GCA_030323885.1. NCBI lineage: Eukaryota > Metazoa > Annelida > Polychaeta > Phyllodocida > Polynoidae > Branchipolynoe > Branchipolynoe longqiensis. The sequence continues at coordinate 61,917,292 of CM059190.1, read as the reverse complement.
CCATCACCAGAAGGGAGTCACGGGAGGCAGGAGCAGGAAGAGAAGGGATAACAGTAGCAGCTCTGATTCTGACTGAGACCAGACGGGATGGCCGAATGAGTTACAGCGTCTGTCTCCCGTATTGGTAGATCGTGGGGTCGTGGGTTTGAACCCTGGTCGAGTCAAACCAATGACTTAAAAATTGATACTTGTTACTTCCTAGCCTGGCGCTCGACGTTATTAGGATAGGACAAGGACTGGTTGGCTCAGTGTCAGGGTTATGTGACTGAGTAGGATATCAGGTCATGGTGCTGGTGGCCTGGTCTTCTAGTGCGGCAGCACTATAAAGTCACCATGAGTGTGCCAGTGGGTGTCAATATTAATATATCAGTGTTTTCTGACACAGCACTATGCCACACAATGCTTCGTTTGTCTATTACCACATATATAGCCCATCGCTTAGCTCAATCCATCTTCCGGTAATATCACGTCATGGAACCAAGACAATCTTATTTCTCGCAGAGAAGTCAATCCTGACTGTAAGAAATCACATTGTGTAAGCTGAACCAATATTATTTTTCATAGAAAATTCATGTGTAACTATTTAACAAATCACTTCGTGGAACTGACACCATACCTAATGGTGTAACTGGGTGTAAAGTGCTTAAAGCCCACCACTTGTTAGTACAGACGTTATGGCTTGTTGATAGCTTGGATCTTTACTGAGTCGCCTTGTGTTTCCCGATGTCAAAAGTCAACAACAAAATACAGGAGCCTTTTGCCATCAGGATCAGAGACACAATTACTGGATTAGATTTGATTTTACAATAACAATTAAGAGGATGGTTATAAATGTAGAAAGGTGGTGGGTGTGTGTGTCTCGAGGTGGGGAGGGGTTAATCTCTCCTTCATTCAATATACATGGACAAGTTGGAAGAATTTGGCTATGTTCACATTTTTCACCGACTTTATAACAGGTGTCTGGTTTACCCTCATCTAATTTAGCATCACAATTCATGTCTTAAATCATTCAATCCTCCAAAATCATTCAATCCTCCAGGGTTTTATCTAGAGATTTTCAACAGAACTAGTTCAACAACAGCAGATAGATCACTGGTACGCGGCAGCCACCCATGTCAACATGAGAGGCGCGGAAGGAAGGAAGACAGAAGGTAGCTGGGTCATTCTCTGAAATTGGGTACCACATATTTGGTTTCTACGTTATGATGGTGATACTTAATTTGTTTCTTTTTTGGGGGAGCAAGTCAAATAGTTATTGTTGCCTCTGTGTGTTAAGTATGTTAGCCATATTACATGTATTTAATCTATCTCACAAAACGTTTCAGAAGTGTGCTTGTATGATTTTGTGCTAAATTGACAATTTACACATCGACACCCACTATTTACCCATACTTAAAAATAATCTTGTTCGCTTAACTGTAATCAATAAAATCTTGGAGAAAGGTAGTCTATAGGTAGTGTTGATGCAGGCATTTCCGCGTCCGTGTCAAGACTACCTATTCCAGCCTACACTCACAGGAACTAGGAGTATCTCAAGGCAGCATACTAGCCGTGACCCTTTTCTCCTGTAGTCTTTTCCTGGACAACTTTGTTTTATATTACAGCGGTGCTAACATGAATGTCATAGAGAGACAGCTACAACCAAGCATAAATGGGATCCATCGATGGTCAGTTCTGAACGGTTTCAAATTTTCCAAGACCAAAACAGTCTGCATTGACTTCTGCCTGCTGCGTAGAATGCATGCGGAACCGGAGCTGACCCTGGATGGGGATCCCATTAAAGTCGTTGAGAAAACCAAATTTCTGGGCTTCATTATCGACGCAAAACTGTCTTTTGTGCCACATATAAAGTACCTGAAAACAAGATGCCTGAAAGCGCTAGATATTCTCAGCTCAGAGTGGGGAGCGGACAGAGATGTTCTGCTCTCCGTGTACAGAACCTTGGTTCGGTCACGAGTGGATTACGGCAGCATAGTATACGGTTCCGCAAGGAAATCATATATTGGGCTGCTAGACACGATCCACCACCAGGGACTGCGCCTGGCCCTTGGGGCCTTCCGCACCTCACCGGTTCAGAGCCTTTACGTCAAAGCCAATGAACCATCACTTAACAACAGGAGAATCAAACTGGCCATGCAATATGTAGTCAGGATAAAAACTAATTCATTGAATCCTGCACATGTCTATTCGAGCAACATGATGAAGCCAGGCTGAATTACATCCGGCCACTGAGGCTCCTAATGAAACCTCATTTGGAGGCCTTGGGCATGGATTTGGACGTGTTGGAGGATGCCAAAGTCCCAGAACATCCCCCGTGGTTGTTGAGAAAGCCATCGGTTATCCTCCGACTCACGGAACTGAGGAAGTCTGGGACACATCCACTCGAGTACCAAGGACTGCATGCAGAGATTCAAGGCCAGTTTGCAGACCACCTCTCCATATACACTGATGGTTCGAAAGACCAAAGCCGGGTAGCTGCTGCGGCAGTCTGCCGACGGGAAAAATTTGGTGTACGTTTGCCCGATCAGAGCTCGATTTTCACTGCAGAAGCCCGAGCACTCCTTCTCGCGTTGGAGTGTATCGAGGTATCCAACCACACTAACTATGTTATATACAGTGATTCGTTCTCTTGCCTCCTGGCTGTTGCTGGACTGAAAACGAATCACCCTATTCTAGCAACGGTCATTTATAAAATGAACAAACTGACAACGGATGGGTATGACATCCACCTGTGCTGGGTGCCTGGCCATGCCGGCATACAAGGAAACAAACGAGCTGATCGGGCTGCGAAGAAGGCCCTGAACTGTGATCTTGAACCGTGTCTGATCCCTCACTCTGATCTGAAACCACTAATAGCCACCCACATAAAATCCAAATGGCAACATGAGTGGGATGAAAACATTAATAAACTTAAAGAAATTGAACCATCTGTGGGAAAGCCACCACAGACTCATGCGGGAGGTCGGCGGGACCAAGTGGTCCTTAGCCGCTGCCGTATTGGCCACTCGTGGCTTACACATGCTTTTCTGCTCAAGGGGGAACCTCCCCCTGAATGTATTGGGTGTCAGTCTCCGCTGACACTCAAACACATTTTACTAAGTTGCGTTGATTTTTTGGCCCTGCGCCAACAGTTCTACACTGCAGACAGTATGCATGACCTTTTTACTAAGGTAAAACAGGAAAACATTTTAGCCTTTTTGAGGGCAGCTGGACTGTACCACCTCATATAGTTTACTAAATAGATTCTATCAATTATTAATGAAACTTTTCTTTTTCTATGGGAATTTGTTTCCCTTGACCACAAATATATGATTGTGAGCTTTCTAATTTAATGAGTGTCTATTGGCACATAATTGATTGTCTGCTTTTACATGTAAAAGCGATGGTTTGAACAAAAAAACAAAATTTCTCGCCGTGAATATGGCCTATGCTGCCGACGCGGCGTAAAGCAACCACCAATCAATCAATCAATGTAGAAATGTGGTGGGTGTGTGTGAGTGTCTCGAGGTGGGGAGGGGTTAATCTCTCCTTCATTCAATATACATGGACAAGTTGGAAGAATTTGGCTATGTTCACATTTTTCACCGACTTTAAAACAGGTGTCTGGTTTACCCTCATCTAATTTAGCATCACAATTCATGTCTTAAATCATTCAATCCTCCAAAATCATTCAATCCTCCAGGGTTTTATCTAGAGATTTTCAACAGAACTAGTTCAACAACAGCAGATAGATCACTGGTACGGGGCAGCCACCCATGTCAACATGAGAGGCGCAGAAGGAAGGAAGACAGAAGGTAGCTGGGTCATTCTCTGAAATTGGGTACCACATATTTGGTTTCTACGTTATGATGGTGATACTTAATTTGTTTCTTTTTTGGGGGAGCAAGTCAAATAGTTATTGTTGCCTCTGTGTGTTAAGTATGTTAGCCATATTACATGTATTTAATCTATCTCACAAAACATTTCAGAAGTGTGCTTGTATGATTTTGTGCTAAATTGAAAATTTACACATCGACACCCGCTATTTACCCATACTTAAACATAATCTTGTTCGCTTAACTGTAATCAATAAAATCTTGTTTGAATTTGTTGTGTATGTTGAAATGATATTCTGGACGTGTGTTTGGTTTCCATGTTACACGAGTGATTTCTCAATGGGGATCTTTCAGGCCAGTCTCTGTATGCTTTGGTGTGTGGTGAGTGTGTATGGTGGGGGTGTAGGTTTGTGTAGGGGTGTGCTGAGTATTTTGGTGTGTGTGCTGATGATGTGTGTGGATTTAGGTGTGTGTGGTGGTGAGTGGGTATGGTGGGTGGTGGGGGTTATATTTGTGTGGTGGGTGTGGTGAGGATGTTGGGGGGTGTAGGGGTGAGTGGGTATGGTGTGGTGTACGGGATGGGTGGGGGGTGTAGGTGGTTCGTGGTGGAGGTGTAGGGATGTTTGCAGAGTGGCACCTTACAATATTTAGCATCCCTACACCCCAACCACACACCTACACCCCCACCACAGCCCTAAACCCCTACCACACACCCCATTACACACACCTATACCTCCTACAGCCTACAACATACCTATACCCCAAGTACCTCTTACACCTCTACCACACACCTACACCACACACCTACATCCTCACCACACACATATAGCTCAACCACGCAACTACACCCCCCCCCCCCCCCACCACACACCTACACCCTTCTATCCAACCATGATGGCCAACTTGGACCAGGAATGGGTGCTGCCACCAAGTGTATAGCGAGAGAAATGGCCCATGAAAGGTCCCCATTTGTATAAGATCAAAATCAAAAAGCGAAATAGCTTTTTAGTTCAAATCTGACATGTAAACCCAGCTCTAGAACTAATTCAACAGAGGGCACTGTAGGGTAACGTGGGTGATCCATGTAGCATTTTATTGCAATTGCCAAAAATAATAACTGGAAGATCTCGATTTGTGGATTTGCGTCATTTTTGGGGGCAAATCTGCACATTATCATTTTTTTTGTTTCCAAGATATCTAAGACATGCCTGCTTTGTACTGAGTGCAGGTGAATTTCCACGGAAACGCATAGATTCTCTCATAGGTCTAGCATTGTCAGGGAATTGTGGAAAAATACCAGAAGTACTCTTCTAACACTATCCTAGCTCCATTCCTCTGCAGTTGGAGAGTGCTTCACTGTCCTTGTGATTGCATTATCACCAACCTAGTCATGAATAGAGTATCAGTATATAGTTTAGCATGTGAGCACTGTCAGGTAAGGTGAGACATATGATCCACCACATCTGAAGAACTCTCCATTTCTATTAATTAAGAGCGGCTAACAGGTCCAAGGCCTATTATAGCTGTATCCTATTGATTGATAATGCATGGTTCGAGAATACACAGAGGAGACAAAGAATACTGTAGATATATAAATAGGAAGTATAAGAAATGTACATCAGTATGATACATTAAGCAGCTGATCCCAAAGGTGGCGCCATCTGGTGTGTTTGGCTGGCACTACTAGATATAAATAGGAGGTATAAGAAATGTACATAAGTATGATACATTAAGCAGTGGATCCCAGAGGTGGCGCCAACTGGTATCTGTGACTGGCACTATTATTCAAACATAGACAGGCCTGAATTGCATATCAGTGCCACCTGTTGGTTAACTTGTATATATTGAATTCCATTAAAGTCGCCAGCTATCCACCACGTGGAAAACAAACGAACTCGGAATAGTTCAGATTTGTGCCACAGGGTGGCCTGATGCACAGCGAAGGAGGAAATCAAGGCAGGAGTGGGAAAGAACACACTTTATTAAGTAAAGTGGGGGGGCAATGTACAATGGTGGGGAGGTAATGTACAAGGATAATAAAGTGCAAGAATGTCAATAATGAATGTGAAATGTCATGTTAGGGGATGGGCCCCGAAGAGCCCTCAGCCCTAGGTGGTGTAGGTAAGATAGTAAGGGCGTGTGGGTGGAGAAAATTGGTCGAGGTGTGTCTGGCAGGGGTAGGAGGCGGAGTGGAGAGGGAAGGCTGGGAGGCAGCTTATAAGGAAGGGAAGGAGAGAGGGGGGGTGTTATGCAACCCCCAACGGCGGAGGAGGAGAGGGGGGGGGTACTCCTACTTCACTGCGAATCAAGCGCAATGCAAGCATTACGACCAATGCGCCGGCGGCGGAGGCGATTTGTATATTGGGGTGTAATCGTTTATTCAACTCGGGTCACTCGAGCCACTTTTTGGCACATGCGCACATCCAATTTTGTTGTACTTGTATCGGTTATTAAAAAAAGATATTACGTTTTAGATTAAGTCACCATTTTTTCCACCCGAGCGTGGAGAAGCGTATTCGTTTATTCAACCCGAGTCTGCAGGATGTGCGCATGCGCCAAAAAGTGGCTTGAGTGACCCGAGTTGAATAGTCGATTACGCCCGAGGTGGGTTACTGCGATCGGGTCGTTTTGCACACGGCACGTGTATTTGTCGATTCTACTCGCGGTGTTTGATTTGAAATTCTGACGACTCGGGTGAGCGGAGTCGTCCGGGTCGTGTTAATCGATTACGGCCTTAAATATTGGGAAATAGTGGTGCTCGCCAGCAACTGGCTCAGGGGGATCTGCTGAGCCTGTTACCGGCGAGCGGCATTAATATCACGTCGATTTTTGGTTTAATTTAACCAAATTTCAGCGGCGGTGTTAATATCGCTTTGAGTTTGTGGTTAATTTGACCAAATTTGACTTTTTGAGCATGTAATTCCGTTAAATATGACAGCTTTGAATAGATTTGGGCTTAATTTATTGCCGCCCATTCTGGGAACCAGCAACCCTTGTTACTGTGTGAGCCTGTTGCCGGCACAATTTCAGCCAATCACAGCACAGCTTTTCCATTGCAAATATCCACCGCCTATGGGGGCGGCCATTTTGGAGACAACCAACTGCCTTTGCAGTAGACTAGCACTCCCCTACTCTCCCCACACATACTTGGTTCATTTAAACATGAAAGCTAAACAAGGTTGTGCTTGGAGAGCATTTGTCGGAGTACGGTTCCCGTCGCCAGCGACCTATATCTGGTCCCTTTAAATCAATGCTGTATATTGAACAGTTGGGAAGATTCCCTCCCCTCCCTGGATGAAATCCTGTTCTCTGACCTCATTTATTGTCATGGAGGGTGTTTTGGCAAAATGAAGGGACATTGCGCCTAGAGTGGGATTCGAACTCACTGGAATTGTAAATCTCATACGTACAATTACAAATATGCAGAGTACATACACAGGGGTGGTTCAACACTATCCAGCATATAGCCTGTACATAATCCTGTCCCCCCCCCCCCCCCACACACACACATATAGCTAGTGTGGATGGCACTATTTATACAAGCATAGACAGGCCTGAATTGCATATCAGTGCCACCTGTTGGTTAACTTGTATATCTTGAATTCCATTAAACCAATGCTGTATATTGAACAGTTGGGAAGATCCACCCCCCTCCCCCCCAGATGAAATCCTGTTCTCTAACCTCATTTAATGTCATGGAGGGTGTTTTTGTAAAAATGAAGGGAAATATTGCGCCTAGAGTGGGATTCGAACTCACTGGAATTGTAAATCTCATACTTACAATTACAAATATACAGAGTACATACACAGGGGTGGTTCAACACTATCCAGCATATAGCCTGTACATAATCCTGCCCCCCCCCCCCCACCACACACATATAGCTAGTGTGGATGGCACTATTTATACAAGCATAGACAGGCCTGAATTGCATATCAGTGCCACCTGTTGGTTAACTTGTATATCTTGAATTCCATTAAACCAATGCTGTATATTGAACAGTTGGGAAGATCCACCCCCCTCCCCCCCAGATGAAATCCTGTTCTCTAACCTCATTTAATGTCATGGAGGGTGTTTTTGTAAAAATGAAGGGAAATATTGCGCCTAGAGTGGGATTCGAACTCACTGGAATTGTAAATCTCATACTTACAATTACAAATATACAGAGTACATACACAGGGGTGGTTCAACACTATCCAGCATATAGCCTGTACATAATCCTGTTCCCCCCCCCCCCCCTCAAAATATATTTGGCAGTAACTCCAAACCATTGGACTGCAACTCTATTGAAGAATATACGTATACGTCCATAGAAAGTTGTCTTTTTTTTAATGAGCTATTATCGATTTGCCTCTAAAGGAAAATTTTCCCTTTTTCTTTCCAGAACAAGAATGTACAGAAAAACAACACGTATATCGCCCATATCCTGAGAAAACGGAGATACCGGTAAGAAGCAGTGTATATTGGTTCTGTCAATCTCCACATTCAAAGCTCCCTTTTCACTTCAAATAATCTCCCAAGTTAATCCCTTAATATAAAAGTTAACTTCAAATTGAAGTAAAGTATGTTATAATGATCAACCTCATAATATTTATTTATCTAAAACCTTTTAGCCTTTTTGAGGGCACCTGGACTACCACCTTATATAGTTTACTAAATGGATTCTATCAATTATTAATAAAACTTCTTTTTCTATGGGAATTTGTTTCCCTTGACCACAAATATATGAGTGTGAGCTTTCTAATTTAATTAGTGTCTATTGGCACATAATTGATTGTCTGCTTTTACATGTAAAAGTGATGGTTTGAACAAAAAACCAACATTTCTCGCCGTGAATATGGCCTATGCTGCTGACACGGCGTAAAGCAACCACCAATCAATCAATCAATCTAAAACCTTTTTTTATTTTTTTTATTTATTAAAACCAAACCATCGGAGTGTGCAGGTTTAATGTTTCTTTGCTTTATTCTTGTGGACACAGGCAGTACATGAACAGACGGGGTGGATTCAACCGGCCACTGGACTTTATCGCCTGAGATCACCTGGAGGTGTTCTTTACAGTACTGGGGAAGGGCACGGCCAAGGATCTATGGAAACCGGCTACTGACACACGATGGACATACTGACATGGTTCAACCACCTCATTGGAATCATGGAAAGTGCTTGAATTTCATTATTTAAAAATTTATGCCTGGAAATGTCATGGAAGAACATCCAAAGTATAATTATGTCTTTGGATAGTGGTTTGATTTAACCAACTTTTTAAATATTTTTTATCCCGTTTATATATTGAATATTTCCAAGTTGTTATCCTAATTCCAAAGACAAACATGTCGAAATATTTTAGATGATATTATGAGTGTCAAAAGATTTGAATCAAATTGGACTCGTGCTGTCCAGCGGTGAAAACAAGTGTTAACACACGAGTTTATACTTTGTGTACATGGTAAATAAATTCATTTAAAAAAAGAGAAGTGTGAATAGAGCTTCAAATATGCAATAAATGAAACAAGCGAGTGCATATGTCCTTACAAATACAGTACATGATTTTCTGGAATTGTCTTGGAGTTTCATTGATGTATAGGAATAAAAAACCTTTTATGGAAAATGTCATGTGGTTGTTGTTAATAAACTGGAAAACAAACCTGACAGTTTTGCATGTGTCAAGAGATTTACGATTTCGTTTGGAAAGCGACATGTTTTGATCCTGTCGCCAGTTTACCGATACCACTAATGGTGTATCACCTGCTGATTTCATATGTCCATAACCACGCTAGAACTAAGGGAGATCTTATACGATTATTACAGATGGGAATTGGTGATTGCATACCTGAAGGTATCAACTTCAGCCATTGTAGGCCAGTATCTAAGTATTATGCCAAGAGGAAATGATTGGTGTATTTGACTGTTTCTGACAGCCAATAAATCTGATGGAAATGGGAAAAGTGTAACATAGTGGGCTGTTGAACTAGGAAACAAACCTGACAGTTGCATATGGGTTATGAGAGCTGCAAGTTTGCTGCGAGAGGAGCACGTCTTGATACTGTTTACCAAAAATTATCACTTGTTGAATGCGTATGTCCATAGCCATGCCATAACTCGTACCCCAGTCGCACTATGGCCAGTGTTCGCTTGCGACCACTTTACAACCAAAATGGCGCCGACCTCCCTGTGACCGACTTGCTACATTGAATCAAAGATGCGGTCGGCCAAAATTCTGATGTTCCTGTCGCAGCGTGTCGATGCTCCTGGCATGGTGGTCGCCAACCTCTCACGACCACACAGGTTGCAAGGAGGTTGCAAGTGCAGCAGCTGCAACTTCCTTACCGACCGGTTGTATGATGGTCGCGAAACGATCGAAAGTGAACGCAGGCCTAGTGTGCCTGGGGTAGGGCCTATAAGGGAGATCGTGTATGATTAAAGTTGCATGGTCCGATGAAATATAATTTTGTCAAAATTAAAACAACTACTTACATTTGATCCTATATATCCAACTTAGATACTGGTGCATTAGCTAATGATTTGGGACAGTATATACAGCATAACCAGTGACTTTATAACCTCACCCCTTTGAACACTCAGTTTGAAACAGCCATTAAGCAGGGAGGCCATTAACCAATTAGGCCAATCTCGTGACCTCATTAGCCTCCCCCCAACCTGTGCAGGGCCATAGAGGGGAAGGGGATATGAGGTGGATGTGTCTGTGTTTCCTGACCTGACTTTACAGAGACAGACATACACACAGACATACAGACATACATACACACACAGACACCCATAGATAGGCACACACAGACAGACATGCACAGACAGCACACACATACACAGAAACACACAGACACACATACACCCGACCTGAGTTTGCAGAGAGAGAGCCACACACACAGACAGATACACACAGACATATGCACAGACATACACACAGAGACACATACAGACACACACATACATATACACACAGACAGACACACATAGATAGGCACACACAGACAAACATGCACAGACAGCACACCAGACACAGAAACACAGTCATGCACACACCCGACATACACAGACACACATACACCCGACTTGACTTTGCAGAGAGAGAGAGACACACACACAGACAGAGACACATAGACAGCCACACACAGACAGAGACAGACACACACATACATGCACACACATGCAGACATACACAGACAGACACCCATACACACACAGACATACAGACAGAGATACACACATATATATATACACCGACACAGACAGACACACACACATAGATAGACACAGACAGACATGCACAGACAGCACACACAGATACAGAAACACACATACATGCACACACCCGACATACACAGACACACATACACCTGACCTGACGTTGTAGAGAGAGAGACACACACACAGACAGAGACACATAGACAGATGCACACAGACAGAGGCAGACACACACATACATACAGACAGACATACACAGACATTACCATACATACATATACACACAGAGACAGACACACATAGATAGACACCGACAGACATGCATAGAGAGCACACCAGACACAGAAACACACAGACATGCACACACCCGACATACAGACACACATACACCCGACCTGAGTTTGCAGAGAGAGACACACACAGAGACAGAGACACATAGACAGACACACACAGATGGAGGCATACACACACATACATACACAGAGACAGACAGACACACAGACACATACACATACCCACACATACACAGAAACACACAGATAGACATATACACACATACATACATAGACAGACAGAAGCAGACAACAGACACACATTATATTTAGTTAAAAACCATAGTGACATGGGCCTATGGCACTAATCCTTTCCCAGAATGTGCCCAACCAAACAGAAATACCTACCTACAGTCCTGTAAGGTTCCAGGTCATCTCACATCACGTGGTCAGTGCGAGATGACCATCTGGGTCATAGCCACAGGACTTTTGGCAAGCTTGTCGAAATTATTTTTGGTTCTTTCAGCTCATATTACTTCAAAACTAATCATCTTTAATCAAAATCACTCCGGACTAATGATTAGTAGCTTGTAACGATCAACTTGATATATTTATCTAAAAAATAAGACAAAAATTCAAGTGCCATCGGACCATGCACTTTAATATGGGTTAGAACTTTGTGATTGCATTTCCGAAAGTGGTTTCTAACATGACGCTTATCGTATTGGTCCTATAGGTAGTACAGCTTTTCTGAACAATTGGAGAGACCAATGTCTACAGTCTGAGTGATCCATCCACCGTAATTAAAGCTGCATAGTCTGATGAAGCGTCACATTTTCAAAATTAAAACAATCATCTAGATTTGATTCTATATATCTAACTTAGATACTGATGCACTTATTAAGTATTTGTTGCCACATAGAAGGGAACACTGAGTCAATTTAATAGAACCTGTTACTGCAGAAGCCTATGGTATCAGAGTTTTGGTGTGCTTGCCAAAATTATTTTCACATGTTTGAATTTCAAATATCTCAAAAGGTAGCCATTTCAATTATAAGTTACTTCAAACTAAAGTAAGGTAGATTATAACGATCCATTTAATATACTTATCTCAGAAAAATGTCAGAAACTCAAAACCATCGGTCTATGCAACTTTAAGATTTCAGTTTTTAAATGTGTATTTTACGCTCATGATCTCACGTCACATAAAACGGCATGAGTATGATACGAGGACCATTCCCAATTGGATACGGTCTGATGATTTAAAATCAGTTTGCACCATTTTATTGTCCTATGGAGGTACTATTAGTCTGTGTTGAATGTTTACATATATTCAAAAATGCATTGCAGTTATGAAGAAAGTCCTGACAGAAACCTCTTTGGCAAATCGGCCCAAAAAGAAATAGGCCCTGGGCCACGTTCAACGGGCCTCTTCGAGGCGCCGCGGAGATGACTCCGCGACGGTTTTTGGTCTATTTGCATTCAGGTTGCATCTCGGAGATGTCTCGGAGATGCCTCCCATTTCAGACAGGAGACAAAAAGCGCCTTGAAAATGGCCGCCCTATTCAGTGGTTTCAGGCAATCACAGCACAGCTTTTCCATTGCAAATGGCCACTGCCTATGGGGGCGGCCATTTTCGAGGCGACAAACTGCTTTTGCCGTTCAGACTAGGGTGACGTCAGGGATTTCCCTGAGACGTTTCAGGCGCACCTTGAACACGGCCATGCTGTATTGGAGTGGTCTATTATCAGACGATAGGTGTGGCCAACCATGTTGCATTGGACTGGTCTATTATCAGATGGCAGGTGTGGACAATCATGCTACTTTGTTTTTTTTTATCTCTATTGGATGACACCATTATAGTTAAATAAATCACCGAGTCATCAAAGCTGGTTTTTTTGTTGTTGGTTTTTAAAAGAAAATGAACTTTAGTTTTGTTGATTCCATTCAGCAACAAATATCTACGTTCCATTGACACCCTTATGTGTATTTATCAATATGAATATTCCTAGTTCTGTTGGTCCCTCAGGAAGGAGTGAAGTGGGTGGCGAGACCAGACACGGTGGCCGAATTGGTAAGAGCGCAGGCTTCCCATGTGGAAGGCCGGGAGTTTGAATCTCAGCTGAGTTAAGCTGATTACTTACAAAATACTTAATTGATACTTAATTGACGCTACCTAGCCTGGAACTAAACTTTATTAGCATAGGGCAAGGACTGGTTAGCTCAGTATCAGGATAATGATGGCTTGGTTTCCCAGTGGTTTTGAGTGTTATTAGTACCAGTGCAGATCCAGCCCTCTAAAGCCTGTGCCCCGGGCCACCTCCAGTACAAGTGCCAGCTGTGCCTGCTCCAGGAGTTTCTCCATCCAATGGCATCTCCATGTGGTGGTGGAGGGCCCGTTTGGATATGTAATCGTCCACCACGCTCTCCAGTTCTTCCACTTCCAGCCTCACGCGCTGCAGCAGCAGCAGATCATTGGAGGTGGCCGTCATGTCTTCCGCTTCGTCCTGGGCCAAGGCCAGCATTCTCTCTACCACTGAAACATGCTCCACTAATTGCAGTTGTATATTTCTGGTTCTATTCATAATGGAAAGCATGTGCTCTTTGGTTATGTTTCAGGGCACGCGTCTGCAGACTGTTTTAGGTAATAGCCTGTTGCACCTTGTTTAACTGTGCATGACTCACCATGCCAAACAGCCAGGATGCTGCCACCCCTACTGCATTAACCAGTCCCCTTTTAGGCCTTTTAGCAAACACCTGCTGAACTTCAACAGGGTCCTGCTCCAACCAGGCCTGTAGGATACTGAGCTTCATGTTCCAATGGTGAATATTATCATCCCACTTGTTCTTTGTCAATTTATCTACATGGTCCCGCACTTGTAAGAACCAGTACTCCACCGTTGACGGGTTTGAGGGTGTGATCAATACCACCAGCTGCCCCACAGCTGACACCGTCCTCACCTCACCTTGACCTCTGACAAGGATGCCATCCTCAGAGAAGAGGACGGTGCTGCTCCCCTGAGGCAGACAGCACCAAATGATGCCTATGTGGCAATACAGTGACCAGATAGTACAAATTGACATAAATATAAAATGCAGTTTCATGTGATAACTTTAAAGGAAAATGTGTACTGTTGCACTATGTTAATAGTGAGAACTGGGCAGACCTACTACTGCTATATTCGACCAACATGTGGTACCTGATGAAAATCAAAATGGCTGCAATTAATCTGGAAAACTCCTGAATGCAACCTAATTGCACCCCGGATCTGATTGGCCAAAGTGATAAACACTTAATTTTGGTCTAAAAACACTCCTTACCTTCCAGAAATGAGCGACAATTTTGATGAAGAACACCACAATGTCCGTGTAATGTATATAAGCACAAAATGCTGTGACAAATAATCAATTATTGATGGAAACACCTCACAATGGCTGTGTAATGCATAAAAGCGCAGTCTCAATGTTTTTGGTCAAACCAACAATCTATATATACATAAGCGTGAATATATATATATATATAAATAATAGAAGCACCACAGACTAATGCCTCCTCCTCCTGGTGCATCTGAAGAACAGCTCCACACATGCAATGCAGGCATGGCCCCATCGTACTTCATCACCTGTTCGGGACCCTGCGGAACAAAAGACAGGTGAGACACGCAAGTACTGCTGGCTGCCCCCCTGACCATCATCCCCCCATTACTCTACCCACTTACACCACACCATCATTACCCCGGTCAACTATACCACCTACTGTATTATGCATACTGTTAGTGTCACCTTCTCCACGCATGTTATCATTACCCTGGCCACCTGCACCGACGCTTCCTTGGCCACTTATCTCACCACTACCCTGCCTATGCCTGCTGTTTGTGTCACCTGTAGCATACCTGCCATCATTACCCTGGCCACCCTCACTGACCCTGCCCTGACCACTTATCTCATCAAGACCCCCACATACCTCTTTATGGGGACCATTAGGGCCATTGAACGTACCTCGGCCCTCATTAGCCCTGCTAATTGCCTTGGCTGTATTATACTGCCTACTTATGGCCCTGTTTCTCACTGCCTCCTGCAGTGAGTCTGCTGGTTCATCGATCCGCCTGGCTGAATTCGATGTAATCTCACCAGTCTGCCTGTATAGCAGCTGGGACTGTCGTTTATTTGGGTGCCTGCCAAACTGCAAATAAAACGGTGAAAACCCTGTGGGACCCAGGCATGTGCATCTGTATGCCAATAATGCATCCCCCAGATATTCCTCCCAGTCAGCCGCCCTTGAGTTCATAAATTTGGCTGGCATAGATTTGAGTGTTCTGTGGAAATGCTCAATCATGCCATTCGATTGTGGGAGGTAGGGGGTGGAGTGTCTTACCTCCACACCCAATTCTTCTAACCCAACAATGAGCTTATTTTTTAACTCTAGACCGCTGTCGGTCAGGAAGACTTCTGGTGCAGAATACCTGGGTATATACTCTCTGATCAGGTAATCATAGATCCCCTGCGCAGACTTGTTCGGGAGAGGTTTCACCTCGACCCAGCCTGTGAGGTGATCTATGACTGAAAGCAAATATCTATTTCCCTCTCTACTCTCTGGAAATGGCCCTGTCAGATCTGCTGCCACCAACAGCCCCGGAGCCACTGGGAGCGGCATTGCAGTGGGGAGCAGATAGAGCCGCTTCACCCGCTTTAGGGAGCATGGCGGGCATCTAGCTATGAATTTGGCAATATCACCTATCATGCCCGGCCACCTTAAAGTGCTCCTGCACTCTCATGCAATGTTTTTGACATTGCCATGTGTACCACATCTTTATGAGCCCGCTCCACTACTTGCTCCCGGCACTCTATTGGCAACATTAATCTGGGGTAGTTTTTTTACCTGGTGGGATCAGGAATACACTAACCCATCCATCAGGATATAATCATCCTGGTCTTCCTTTGCAATGACTGCCTGTGCACTGTCATCCTACAGCCTGGCGATGGTTTCCCTGTCCAACATATAGTACTCAAAAGGGACCATTTCCTCTATACCGGCTATCTCAACTACTGACAACTGTTCTGGCTCTTCAGCCACTTTAACTGGTCTCAGCCTAGACAGCATGTCTGCCCATACATTGGATGCCCTGCAAAATACTGGATTGGAGCTGAATGCTCAGCCAGCAATACTGCCCATCGCTGTAAGTGGCTGTTCTTCATCTCCTGAAATAGGCGTTTTAGAGGTTTACGATCAGTGTAGATCACAAAGTCAGCACCTTATAAATATGGTCTCAACTTTATGAGTGCAAAGATCATCGCGTATGCCTCCTTCTCAATGGTTGGGTAATTCAGCTGTGCTCAATTTAACCTCCCACTTATTAAGTGCACCAGCCTCTCTATCCCATTCCCATTCTCATCCTCCTGTACCAGTATCGCACCAATACTGTAATCCGAGGTGTCCGTATAGAGCTTGAATGGTTTTGTGGGGTCCGGAAATTTAAGTATAACACACTCCAGAAGGAACTGCTTCAACTCACCCCAGGCCTTCTGACACTCAGGCCCCCACTCAAATCTCACGGATTGCTTGGTCAGATGGGTCAGTGGTGCCACCACATCCACATAATTGACCATCAGCTGCCGATAATAGTTGGCAGATCCCAACACACGACGCACTCCCTTTTTGTTAGTAGGAGGGGCCATGTCCTGGATTGCAGCAACTTTATTGGGGTCTGCTTTAAGTCCCTCTGAGCACACCACAAAACCTAGTAATTTGACCTCTCTCAGGACAAATGAACACTTGGACTCTTTAATGACCAGGCCGGCCTCCACTAGGGTGGCAAGGACCTCAGCCACATGAGCCCTGTGTTGTCTCATTTTGTGAATAGATGACTATGTCATCTAGGTAGATTAAGTTTGTTTGTTGGTGTTTTATGCCCTAGCAACATCTAAGGTCATATCAGGACGGATACCGACTTGTGATAGTGTGCACTCATGGCGACTTTATAGTGCTGACCCACTGGAATACCAGGCCGCCAGCACCATGACCTGATATCCCACTCAGTCACAGTATCCTGACTGAGCCAACCAGTCCTTGTCCTATCCTAATAATGCCGAGCGCCAGGCTAGGAAGCAACAAGTATCAATTTTAGTCATTGGTTTGACTCGACCAGGGTTCGAACCCACGATCTACCAACACAGTAGACGGATGCTCTAACTCATTCGGCCATCCCATCTGGTTAGGTAGATTAAGCATGACTTCCCCAGGAACTTGGCCAGCACTGAGTTCATCATGCTTGGAACACCGCAGGTGCATTAGTCAACCGAAACTGCATTCTTTTAAACTGAAAGAGTCCCCTGGGGGGAATGATTGCAGTCTTTTCCTTGCTGTCTGGGTGCATTCTCACCTGCCAATATCCCAACTTTAGGTATATTGTGGTGAAAACTTTTGCACCTGTGAGTTGGTCAAAGATGTCTTGGATTCGGGGTAGTGGGTAGGCATCCTTATGAGTCACCTCATTTAGACGCCTATAATCCCAACATAACCTAATAGAACCATCTTTTTTTCGGAACAACCGTTACAGGACTCGCCCATGCACTGCGACTTGGTTCTATTATGTCCTCTTTCAACATCTTCTCCAATTCTTTCTCTACCAGTTTCATTTTTGAAAGTGGAATTCTATATGGCCTTTGATTGATTGGGCGGGCATCACCAGTGTCAATGGATATTTCTACCACATTTGCAGTCTTCAGGGGAGCCCCCCTGGATGAGGAAAACTGTTGGGAACTTCTCCCTCCTGTAATCCGCCTCTGAGACTACCCCCGACATACTGACACATGGGGCTTCTATGCCCAACCCCCTGTTCTCCACACCATTCATGATATTGCTCATATCTGTGTATGACAGCACAGCGTCACCCTGCTGAATGACATCCGTCCTAATCAGGAGATCATGCTGCAACTCCCCGACCACACAAAACTCCCACTCAACTCGCACCTCTTGTAGGGATCAAATGTCGCGAGAGTGAGCGAAGCCTCAGCCCCTGCCAGAGTTCACCTCCCGCATATCCCCATAATTTTAAAGCATTATATACATTACTTTTAATCATGCTCTTACTGGCACCAGTATCGATGAGAACTGCAAATGAAACTCCGCCAAATTTCATCTGGGTGCACGGCCTCTGATCTGATGCCCCACCTAGTTTCCCGATTGCACCAGATTACCATGTCTCGGGCCCAACTGCTTGGATCCGGCTGGCCTGACGTGATCACACCTCTGTTCATGTGTGTTCACATAATCCTGGTCTTTCTGGTGCATGAAGGGAACATTTAAATAATCATTAACTGTCTCTTAAGTATGAACATCACATCACAAACTCAGTCGCTTATGTGTTATCACATTTCCACATAGGTGCTTATGCCACAAAGCGAGTGGGGCACCCATTACTTCTGTTACATAATCATGGTCCCCACTCTGTCGCCCGAGAATAATGTTCTTTGCCAATATATAAATCCGAACTGAAAATCCGTATATTTATTTGCCATTGTTTGCACTTTAAACTAAGTTATTTCAAACTAAGGTCAAGATTACAGTGGTCAACCTAATATATTTATCTAAAATCGTGGCAGAAACTAAAAATAAATATCAGATTATGCAATTTTAGATCTAGTAGATCTAGTTAATAGCTCTATCAATATTTAATTTGAGTTGTAACAATTAATGGTACATAAGTAGTCCTGGCACTTTTAGACAGTCATCTTGGGGATAAGTATAATAGAAAATCAACAATACTCGTATACGGATAGTGATAAGACTGTTATCACGTGTAATAATCTCTGTAGTGTCCTGCTACTACCCCACCCCCACCCCCTTCCTGGGTGGGGTGGGTACCGGCATCCTTCACTCCCCCTCCCCATCCGGGGCTTCCGCACGACACTCGCTCGAAAGTTTTATAATACATATTTTACACTTTTAGATAGTCATACAGGGATAAATAGATCCAATAAAATAAAAATGCTCATAGACAAACTTTTATAATACATTTTTTCGTAATTTAAGCTAAGATAAGCGATGCAGAACAAAAACAATGCTTGTAAATATACTTTATATAATACAGTTTTTACACACTTTGAGATAAATTCATTTAATAAGCAATGCAAAACAAAAATAAACAATGCTCATAGACATACTTTTATAATAAAAAAAAAAGAGTTCTTCCACACTTTGAGATAAGCCCAGGGGGGGGGGGGGGTGGTGGCACACACAGGGGGTAATCAATTAATCAACTCGGGTCACCCAAGCCACTTTTTTTAGCATGCACACATCCTACAGACTCGGGTCGAATAATCGAATACGCTTCTCCACGCGTGGGTGGAAAAAAAAAACCCGAAATAACTACAGCAAAATAGGATTTAAGGTATTTTATGATTGCATGGTTTAGTTATATTTCCATTTCATTAATCTGTGTTATTACAAAAAAACAACATGTAGGACTGGTACTGGTATCCTGCAGGGCGTACCATCACAAATGTGACGTCATCGTTCCTAGCCACCCTCAGCCAGGACATGGGTTACTGGGGTCGGGCCTTTTTGCACACGGCACATGTTTTATCAACTCACGGTGTTCAATTTGAAATTCTAGCAACTCGGGTGACCTGAGTCGCCCGGTGTCGCAGTTTGAGCACCCTGCCAGTTTGAGCGCCCTTCTGTTGCTTCTGCGCATGCGTGGATAGAGACAACATTAAAACCACCTTAACTATCACAGTAATTTGTGATTTTTGGTGCTTTGAAAGCAAATTTCTCTTGACTTTATTAAATAGTTCAGATCTTTCTCTACAATTTCACATTCAGCTTTTTTTTTAATCAGCCAATTGGAAGTTCTTGGAATTTATTTTACAAAAATAGTTTTTGAGGCCATGATCTGGTAAGGCTAACACTGGCACTGACACTCAGAATATCCCAACTTTCACTTTTATCTGTTTTTAATACTTTCAGAGTAAATTGCTTTTAGGTTACATTAAATACTTCAGATCTTCCTCTTCAATTGCGCATTAAGGTATTTTTAATCGATCCAATGAAAGGTTTTAAATCTATTTTACAAAAAAAGTATACAACCACTGGCAGGGCGCTCAAACTGCGACACCGGGTTATGTTAATCGATTACGCCCACAGTGGTCGCATGCAGAGTGGACAGTGTGGTGCACTGGTGGAGCAGCAGTGAGCCCCACTGTCTCCACATATACAGATAGGTAGGTTACCATGTTGACTAATTATGGCAAGGTGTGGGCGACCAGCATCAACTTTCTGTAGTTGGGATGTGAGCACCCGATGAGAGATAATGACCACTCATACAGGAAGTGGTAATTTATGCAATTTAAAATATTTGCTTGCACAATTTCAATGCAATCTACCATAGAAACAAATCTACCATAGAAAATCTATGAGAAGAACCCGACCGAGTTTGGTAATCAGAAAGCATATGTCGTTACAGGTTTTAAGCTACATAGTCCGATGAAAACATAACATTTTAAAAACCAAAACAATTATCCAGATTTGATTCTCCATATCCAACTTAGATACTGGTACACTTATTAAAATCTTGTCACCACATAGAAGGGCATACAGAACCAATTTATAGAACATGTTACAACAGAAGCCTATATGGTGTCAGAGTTTTTGCTTGCTTGCCAACATTATTTGTGGATGGTTGCATTTCAAATATCTCAAAAGTTAGACATTTAAAATAAAAGTTACTTCAAACTAAAGTAAGGGAAGCTATAACAATCAATTTAATATATTTAACTCAGAAAATGACAGAAACTCAAAACTATCGGACTATGCAACTTTAAAGTATAGGGCTTATAGTGAGTACCAACCACAACTTCCAGTTTGTAAACATGCTGGATTGATTGGTTGTTGTTGTTTTACGTCCTAGCAACATCTAAGGTCATATCAGGACAGACACCGACTTGTGACAGTGCAAACTCATGGTGACTTTATAGTGCTGCCCCACCAGGAATCAGGCCACTGGCACCATGACCCAATATCCCACTCAGTCACATTATCTTGACACTGAGCTAACCAGTTCTTGCCCTATCCTAATAATGCCGAGTTGACAAGTATCAATTTTAAAGTCATTGGTTTGACTCGACCATGAACCAAACTCCCAACCTTCCGCACGCGAGGCTGCGCTCTACCGATCGCAGCTTCAGTCCTTCCTCAGAGACCAGCGGACAATAACCCAGAATACTATTATTAACCGCCTATATTCACATTACCTTAGCAGGAAAATAAAGTAAGCAACTTCTTCCGAAGAAGAAATACATTTCACTAACATTTGTTTGTTTTGTTATATCAAGACGGGTACCGACTAGTGACAGTGCACACTCATGGCAACAGTGCTGCCCCACTGGGAAATCAGGCTGCCAGCACCATGACCCGATATCCCACTCAGTCACATTATCCTGTCTTGTCCTATCCTATTAATGCAGAGCGCCAGGCTAGGAAGCGACAAGTATCAATTTTAAAGTCATTGGTTTGACTCGACCGGGAACCAAACTCCCGACCTTCCGCATGCAAGGCTTGTGCTCCACCCATTAGGCCACCTATGTGGCGACAGATGTTTAATAAGTGCAACGAGTATCTAAGTTATATAATCAAATCTAGATAATCTGATGTTTTCATCGAACTTAAGTCGACCTAGTGGCAATTTAATCTCGCATTTCCATAGCTGTTTTTCCTTCTCATGGACCTGGTATAAATCCTTGACGACATTCATAAATAGGTCACATCCGGTTTGCCGCTTTGACGGCTCTTTCTTCAGATCCTCCTCAGAACTGTTGTGGACTGCATGGTGACTGACGTCTCCCCGGGGATTGAATGCTTTATCGATAGATTCTAGTTTCTAGACGCTGGGGAAAAGCACCCAGAAGGTAATGTAGAGCGGAGGGACCACCTCTCGCAGCAGTAGTGCCTGTGAACGAGGGAAATAACACACACTTAATACAGGTGAAACGGGAAACTAGAAAAACCTACCATAGAACTACTGTCAACATTTTAACGTGCTTACCTGAATTAATTTGGCATGTTTGCACTTCAAATATCTCCAGAATTAGTCTATTTAAAATAAGTTATTTCAAATTAAAGTAAGGTAAATTATAATGATCAACCTAATAGGCCTATATTTATCTCAAAAGACAATAGAAACTCAAATCCACTAGACTTTGCAACTGTATTATAAGTAGTTTGCACTGACCTCTTAGTAAGGAGTCACATAGACAGGTAGGCATTTGGTAGGGTGATCTGCACCAGGGAGCCTAGGTAGTGTAATGGTTAGCATACTAGCACCGGAATTGCAAAAGGTGTGGGTTCGAACCCTGCACAATATTTTCCATTTTCACCCCCACCCCCTCCCGACGACAAAAGCATCCGGATCAGCCACGTGCATGAGATTAGCTTTGTCACACAACATTTCCCATTTTCAACCACATCCCCCTCAATGACACACCTTTCACCTTTAGCATACCTGACTCTTGGTTTTTGTGGAGAGCCCAAAGCGCTGGTCGAGCATGCGCGTACTGAAGCACTGGTAGGTGCCATCATCCTCCTGGTACTGCGCCATGATGCTGTAACACGCGCTGCGCTCAAACCGCATCGAGAAACTGTGTCGATCAGATGCCCCAAACGAAAGGGCTGTGTTAGAAGGATGCATTCTCTGAAAGGATCCAGGCAAGCAAACACATTACAAAAATGTTATTCCCTTTTCTTCACAATTCTTGCTTAAAGTTGGATGGTCCGATGGCATTTGAATTTGTTAGTTATATTTGAGATAAACAGCTCAGGTTGACCCTTATATCCTAATACTCTTTAGTCCTGAGTAACTGATGAAAAATGGCTGGTTTTGGAGCAAATTGAGCTGAAAGAACCCAAAATAATTTAGACAAGCTTGTCAAAAGTCCTGTGACTATGACCCAGATGGTCATATCGTGATGACCACGTGATGTGAGATGACCTACTAATCCTGGAACCTGATAGGGCTGTAGGTAGGTATTTCTGTTTGGGGTGGAAACATTCTGGGAATGGATTGGTGCCATAGGCCCATGGCATTAGGGTTTTTTACAAAATATTATTTTGTAGAAAGGTTAATTTGATCCGCTGCAAATACACAGGTTTCTGGGTTTAATGCTATGATGGCAGCAGCTGTTCTGGCAGTGCCTATGCGTTATCCTTTGGACGGGATCCGTCGCAAATGCACCGGTTCTTGGCTTAACGCTGTGATGGAAGCAGCCGTTCCACAGTGTATGCGCCAGAGGATGGCCATGGGTAGTAGCACCGTATCAGTTTCTGCACTCACCTATGAGTATGACAAACTGCACATTCTATGATTCAGCTGGGCCTGAGCATTAATGGTTTGACAGGATCCGCCGCAATTGCGCAGGTTTCTGGGTTTAATGCTATTATTGCAGCAGCCGTTCTGGTCGTACCGATGTGTTATTGTTTGGAAGAGATCCATCGCAAATAAGCCGTTCAAGTGTATGCGTCGGAGGACAGCCTGGGGTCGTAGCACCACATCAGTTTTTACACTCGCCTATGACAAACTGCATGCTCTGCGATCCCGAGCCATGCACCGGCGCATATGCTGCAGAATGGCTGCTGCGGTCATAGCGTTAAGCCCAGAACCCGGCACATTTGCGATGGATCCCGTCCAAACGATAATGCATTACCAGAACAGTTGCTGCCATCATAGCATTAAACCTGGAAATCTGTGCATTTGCGGTGGATCCCGTCAAGCCATTAATGCTCAGGTCTGGCTGGATCATAGAATATGGCTGCTGCCATCATAGCATTAAGTGCAGAACCCGGCGCATTTGAGATGGATCCCATCCAAATGATAACACATTGGCACAACCAAATTTCAAACGGATGCACGCAAAACACATGCGTGCGCATCCTCACATATGGTATGCGTAGACACTATGTATATGGCACAAATTAGAACTATTCAGAGTTTGTTTGTTTTCCCGGACAGGTATACCGATTCCCTTTAACATTTCGCATTGCTATCTAATGAATTTGCATGTCTCATGTACATATTATTGCTCTGTTATTATTTACTGTTATATCATGCATATGTCTCATCCTCCTTCATAACATACATAGTCGAGATGGTAGATGCAATTTTAATTGACAAATGTAAAAATGTAAATTACCCAAATGGATTAATTATATTCATAGAATTGACCAAACACCATTGAATATCCAACATGGAGGGGAGGGGCAACATCCACCTCATTTCCCCTTCCCCTCTATGGCCCTGCACAGTAGAGCTACTTGGTTGGGGGAGGCTAATGAGGTCATGAGATTGGCCTAATTGGTTAATGGCCTCCATGCAAAATTGGTGTTTCAAAGTGAGTGTCCAAAGGGGTGCGGTTATAAATTCACTGGCTATCCTGTATATGCTGTCCCAAATCATTAACTAATGCACCAGTATCTAAGTTGGCTATATAGGATCAAATGTAAGTAGTTGTTTTAGTTTTGACAAAATTATATTTCATCGGACCATGAAACTTTAAGTTAAAGCTGCATAAACCACACTGAAAGCTTGCAGAAAATGTAGATACATCGCAACCACTTAGTTAGCTAAATTTGGATTATATCTAGACCCAGACTATACTGCCATAACCCTGCCTAGAAAACTAACTTAAACATCACCTACATTAAATGGATACACCAAATATATGCACTGATTAGATATACAAGCTCTTAATTAACTGAATGTAATGACAATATATTATTATCTTTAAATTGTTCTTGTAATTAAATAGTGTAAATGACTGAAGTTAAGCATGGCCGGAAGATCAGTTCCTCGGCGCTAAAAAGAAACCCTATTCAGATGAATAAAAATTGTTTACCAAGAAAAATAATAATAATCTGATGAAAGTGTAGCATTAAAAGACTTACAATTCCAGGGGGACGAGTGTAGTGGTCTGCACTGACCTCTCAGGCAAGAAGCCGCATATACAGGTAGGCGTGGGTAGTGTGTTGATATCAGGGAGCCTAGGTGGTGTAATGGTTAGCACACTGGCCCGAAATGCAAAGAGATGTGGGTTCGAGTCCCGCTCTAGGCGCAATATTTCCCATTTTCATCACCCCCACGACAAAAGCATCACAATTTCAAAACCAAAAACACTCATCTCAATGTCATCTTAGATATGTAACTTAGATACTGGCACTCTGATCAAACATTTATTGTTGCATAGATGGAATGCTAAGTCGATTTAAAGTTGCATAGTCCAATGATTTTGAGTTGCACTCTTTTTAAAAAAATAGATAAATACAGTGAAGTCCATAATACTGAACTTACCCTTGATTGCTAACAAATTAACACTCCAAACCTCCCTCTTTGTCTACTAATATTCCCTACCTAGCTACTCGTAGAGCTACATATGTATAATGTAATGCAATGCACATGACCGGAAGACCCTGCAGTGCCTCGGCACTGACAAAAATATAAGTTGTCATAAATAAACTGTTTGCCCCCAAATATATCTGAGTGTGTATGCTTGACAACTGAGATTTGCGCAAGTGTGTCTGTGCAGGTATACGCATGCGGGTGTGTTTGTGTGCAAATAATAGCCCAGCAGCACCATGGTCCAACTTACCTGCATGCGAATGAGGTAGGTCCTACTGTTCCGCTGCCGAGCTGCCTTGAGCTCAAAGTGGAAGCCATGTAGGGAGAAGATCTCGCAGTGAAAGTGAGGCTCTGACTCAAGTATGAAGCCCTGCCGGATGGCGTACATGTTGAAGTTGCACATGTTGAGCATGTCGCCACCCGCCTGAAGTGCTTCATAGTGCTGCGACAGCATCCGGACCACCCATGCCTGGGGGATGATGTTCATTGCCTGAATGTCTTGCAAGTCGTTCACTAAGAGAGAGGGGGAGAGGGGAAGAGAGAGGGGGGTGATGGTGGGAGGAGGAGAAACATTATTTTATATTGCCTATTGAGGATTTGCGTCTGACGTAGGCATCACACTACTCCTGCATCGTGGTTGGATAGAAGCAGTTCCTTCTACTATCAAGTGTATGTAAATAAAACAAAAAGCACAAATCTATTCACTGCCATGATCTAATTCTGTTATTTAAGGCCATGTCACACATCACTGGATTGGGGGAAACGGAAAGAAACCGAACAAAGTCCGTTGATGTCCGCTTTGTGTCCGTACAAGTTTTGAACATGCACAAAACTTGGAACGGATGCCACCGGATTGACGTCTACGGTTCTTGTCCAGTTTGAGTTTGTTTCGTCCGTTGGCTATCCGTTCATGTCCGTTCATCCAGTGGCCTTTGACCCGATATCGCAACACTTTGAAACATTTTAATACATTTTGATACTTATCACGCCTGAACACCACCGGACTAGACAATTCTGTCCGTTGCTCAATCCGGCATAGTGTGACAGGCACTTTAGAATCATGAATATTCACTTGGGGGTTATAATCATGTTATTTATAAGAATAGCTTACTCAAAAAGTGAAATCTGGTCAAATTAAACGCAAAATCCAAGCGATATTAACACCGCTGCCGCATCAGCAGCGATATTGTTGAATGTAAACAAAACAAAGAGCACAAATCTATTCACTGCTACGATCTAATTCTGTTATTTAGAATCATGAATATTCACTCAGGGGTTAAAGTAATGTTATTTATGAGAATAGCTTACTCAAAAAGTGAAATTTGTTTAAATCAAACCCAAAATCGAAGCGATATTAACGCCGCCACCGCATTGGCAGTGTTATGGCTATACTTTCTATCCAACGATGATGGTCGATGAGGCACTGGTCACATGGTGCTAATCATTTTACACAAATTCTCAATATCATATTAGAAGGACTGGTGGTTATTTGATCGCCGAAGCTAAGCAATAGTGAGCCTCATCAGTACTTTCACTAGTTGGTGCTGATTGCTTAATGCTGTGTCGGCAGCAAAGGCTATAATCATGGTGGGAAGTGTTCAAATCTTATTCTGTTGTATTATTATTGGGCCATCGCTTTTACACAGAATGCAAACAATCAAATATGTGTCAGGAGACACTGTTGAAGTTAAAAGCTCACAATTACAACAAATTATGGCAAGGTTAAATCCTAGGTACAAGTTGAAGATGTTTTTCTTCCTGAATTTGGTGAAAATGGTTTTAATGAACTATATAACTTATAAGGCAGCATAGTCCTGTCGCCCTGAAGAAGGCTAGGATTGCTTCTTATTTAGAAGTCATTGGTTAAAGGATCGCACATGCTGTTTGCATTGTAAAATTGTTGGCCCAATGCCATAAGATCGACGCAGTTTAATTGAATGTAATGACAATATAATATTATCTTAAAATTGGATGTCAGTGGGGACTGACATCCAATGCATCCAGGGAGAGGGTCCCCCTTGAGCAGAAAAAAGTGTGTAAGCCAGTGACCAATGCAACAATGGCTAAAGACCACTTGGTCCAGCCAACCCCCTTCATGAGTGTGATGATTTTCCCACGATTTCATGTAGTTTGTTATTTGCGTTTTCATCCCACTCATGCTGCCATAAGGATTTTATATGAACAAAAACAGTTGTCCACCTTGGAATACAAGGTACCAAAGGCATCCTGATAAAGTCAACCAAATCAGTGGTGGATAAATAATAGTTGAACCTTATTTGTATTTGGACAGGTAAACACCTGGAAATGCAAGGTGCCATAGACATCCCATTACAGGCTTATGACCTACCAAATCAGTGGTAGATAAATAATAGTTGAGCCCCATCAGTACTTGGATGGGCGACCATCTAGGAATAATGCAAGGTGCCGTAGAGATCCTGGTACAGCGGACATCCCGGCCAGCATTCCCAGCTGGGCCCTGGGTGGGCCCCACATGGGCAGCCCATCTGGGGCCCAGCTAAATTTGGCCACAGGCTCCAAGTGGGCCCCACCTGGACTAGCCCAGGTGGGCCTATTTCAGTTATTTAATATGTTCACTATATCTTAGACAAAATATGATTTTTTTTTAAAGCTGGGAATCTAGCCCATGTGGGGCCCATCTCACGCCCACTTCAGAGCCCACCTGGAGCCACTGCCCAGCTGCGCCCAGCTCGCCCATTGACAACCCATGTAGGGCCCACCAGGGCATGTTGGCTGGGTTATATATCCTACCAAATCAGTAGTGAATAAGTACTACTATTGAGCCCAGTCAGTATTTGAATAAGAGGTGCCACAAACATATTGACTGATACAAGCTCATAGCGTACCAAATCGGTAAAAGATAAAGCATCAGGACCATCCACATATTACTTTTGTTAGTCCCTAGTTTGACTCGGCTGGGGATCAAAGCCACGATTTCTTGCAAAAGAAGCAAGCACTCTATTACTTATTAGCCAGCCTGTTCAGTTTCATCGAAGCGCAACTTTGGGTTACAATGTCTTTACTACTTACTGTTTGTTATGCCGTGAAGACGGAGAGCCATGAAGAGCATTGTGAAGTGTTGTCCTTCCTCCCTCTCTATGAGTGAAGTAGATTTGGCCAGGCTAAAAATGGTTACACAACTTTGATAAATACACACTGCATGATGCTATGCATGTTTGAGGATCAGAGGAAGACTAATACAGATTAATTCTAAACTGAAAGTACTAAGACTAATGGATGTATATGTATTTAAAGCTGCATAGTACAATGTTTTCTGCCATTTTCTAAGATATATACATTAGATTAATCGTTATAATCTACTTTACTTTGAAGTAACTTTATTTGAAATGGCTAACTTTGGAGATATTTGAAGTGAAAATGTGCCAAATAAATGTTGGCAAGCATGTCAAAATGCCAACGCCATAGGCTTCAGTAGGAACAGGTTATATTAAATTGAATTATTACGCCCTTCTATGCAGCAACAAATGCTTAATATGTGCACCAGTGTCTAAGTTAAATATGTAGAATCAAATCTAGATGTGTGTTTTGGTTTTGAACGTTTGATCTTTGCAGTCCATACCTGTAGAAGAACATGACGACTGAGTAGTATGACGGCATGATGATGACCTCAGGGTTCATCTCAAGGTACACCCAGCATGCAAGGACGCGGTATAGACAGTACTCATTATACATGAACAACCTGAAACACAAAGGTACAGTCATGCAAGGTGTCATCCAAAGGCAGTGTCACCCAAAGGCAATGTCACCCAAATGCAGTGTCACTTGAAGGCACAGTGTCACCCAAAGACAGTGTCACCCAAAGGCACAGTGCCACCCAAATGCAGTGTCACCCAAAGGCACAGTGTCACCCAAAGGCAGTGTCAACCAAAGGTTGTGTCACTCAAAGGCACATTGTCACCCAAAGACTACCAAAAGATAGTGTCACACAAAGGTACGAGATCACACAAAGAAAGGTACATTTTGTCACACAAAAGGCACAGCATTACCCAAGCCTAAAGAACAAAATCATGCTATCATAAAAGCGGAAGGCACTCCGATAGTAAAGCCACGCCTGCACAACAGAATAGGTGAAAAGCATTTGAACTAATTGCTGGTTTCAACAGAATACTATTACCACTTCAACCAGCAGGGAAAGCCAGGCATAGATAGAGATTTGGATGGGTAGATAGATAGAGGGATAGATAGATAGATAGATAGATTATAGATAGAGAGACAGACAGAGAGGTAGATAGTTTGTGTGTTAGTTACCTACTTGTTTGATACCAATGTTTTCTGTAGCAACTCCATGGGTATTTCTCTGAGGTGTATCTTTTGCGAAAGCTTAGGTACCAGTTTCAGTTCGAGCCACCTTTCGCAGGCGCAGCGCACCTTCTCCTGGCGGTAAGTTGAGGCAGACTGGTGGTACTTGCACACTGTGCTGCAGGTAATCGTCTGGAATATAATCTCTGTACACCTGCAAGCAATCCCAAAACAGATAGTTCAGAGGTCAGATCACAGTTGGATTTTCCTGTTTGTTTATGGGTGAGAGGCTGATAGGAGTGCGTGTGTATGGGAGATTGGGGTGGTAATGAGATGGTGAGGGTTATTTTAAGGGGTGGGGAAGAATTATGATGCAAATGAAGGGAACATTCAACATAGAGCAGCACTTCTGCAAACTTTTAGGTGGATGGCAGCTCCGTAACGAAACAAACAAACTCCTTATTTCTGTATTCGGTTTTAGATTATGTAACAAATACGGAAGAATACAGAGGGTGCACAGGTCTGACAATCCTTTAGACGGACTCTTACCAGTGAGGAGGGCTCTGGTAAATTTACATTATTATTGATATCAATATTAATATTATTTAAGAAGAGACACCAACTTGTCCACTAGCTTGGAGTACTGGAGTAGGAGTGCGGCTGCATAGACACCCGACACGTCCTCTTCATCCACCTTCAGCTCGTCATAGTACAGGTTGCCAAGGGCAATTGCCAGTGCTGTCAATAAACAAGGCTACCATTAGTGCAAATGTATGGAATGTGCAATTATGGTTTTGTTTGTTTGTTTTACGTCGTAGCAACATCTAAGGTCATATCAGGACGGGTACTGACTTGTGACAGTGCACACTCATGATGACTTTATAGTGCTGCCCCATTGGGAGACCAGGCCATCAACACCATGACCCGCTATCCCACAGTCATATTATCCTGAAACTGTGCTAACCAGTCTTTGTGCTATCCTATTAATGCCGAGCACCAGACTAGGGAGCGACTAATATCAATTTTATAAGTGATTGGTTTGACTCGGCTG
This sequence comes from Branchipolynoe longqiensis, assembly GCA_030323885.1. Taxonomy (NCBI): domain Eukaryota; kingdom Metazoa; phylum Annelida; class Polychaeta; order Phyllodocida; family Polynoidae; genus Branchipolynoe; species Branchipolynoe longqiensis. The sequence continues at coordinate 61,886,291 of CM059190.1, read as the reverse complement.
GGATTCGAAATCCCGACCTTCTGCACGGGAAGCCTGTGCTCTGCCGATTCGGCTACCACGTCAGGTCACAGTTATGGAGTTGGGACAAAATAACAAACGAAATATAACCAGACGGGATGGCCGAATGAGTTAGAGAATCCGTCTCGTGTGTTAGTAGACCGTGGGTTCGAACCCGGGTCCAGTTAAACCAATGACTTATATAATGAATTTATACTTGTCGCTTCCTACGCAGGTGCTCGGCATTATTAGGATAGGACAAGGACTGGTTGGCTCAGTGTCAGGATAATGTGACCGAGTGGGATATCAGTGGGGCAGCACTATAAAGTCGCCATGAGTGCACACTGTCACAAGTCGGTACCCGTCCTGATATGATCTTAGATGATGCTAGGACGTAGGACGTAAAACAACAAACAAACAAAACAAATGAAATATATTCTGAGCTATTGAAATATCACAGATTCATTCATATCGATGCTTTCTGCACTGACCTCTCAGGCAGGGAGTCACATAAGACAGGTGGATGTGGATAGGGTGGTGACATCAGGGAGCCTAGGTGGTGTAATGGTTAGCACACTAACCCGGAGTGCAAGAGATGTGGGTTCGATTTCTACTCTTGGCGCAACATTTCCCATTTTCATGACCCCCCCGAAAATGTCCTTATAATCTTGTAATTGTCTATCTATATTGTTGTAGCCTCGTTTAGCGCATAGTAGCAATTGTCAGAGTTCAATATACCGTACATTGTTGGAAGGGAAGGTGAATGGCAGCAGAGGGAGAGGGAGACCAAGAACATCATGGTTTACAAATATTTCAGTGGACAGGCTTGAATTATTCACAGTCTATCAGAACAGCACACCATTGGGACAAGAGGAGAACCATTGCATCCAACCCTCGACTAGATGACGGAACTATTGATTGATTGAACAATTGTCATTAGGATTTGAAGACCAGTGTATCAGTACTGGCAACATGTTATTCAGAGAAATAAAACCACTTGAATACAAACAAACAAAAATTGGTTAAAAAGAAGGCTGACCCTGCGTAGTGATGAGTGGGTCCGTGACATTGAGTGAGATAACGGTCACGTTGTTAACCCGCTGTTCTGACACATGCTTTGGGTGGTCAATACTGGAGCCTTTAGTATCATCTACGTCAGTGATTATTGCGTCACTGCACATCTTCTGGGTCCCATCCTAGGAAAGAAAACAAAAACAAAGATCAGATAAGTGCCGTGAATACCCTAACTATTTTGTTTTTAACATTGCATGGATCGATTTAAAAAAATAAAACCCGCAAAGTCCGTAAGTATATTTTGGTTGTAACTGTAAGTCTTTTTTTTCTTACATTAACTACTTTCTCACTTTTTTCTCACAACATTTTACTATGTCCATCTGATGTCCAGATCACCACTGGCACTGCCTTCACACTTCTGAGAAATAGTGAGAGTCAATAATCACAAATAACACAGTGGGCCACATATGAGGACATCATGGAAACAAGTGACCCAGTACCCTTCTTGTACATCATGAAAACACTTCAAACTCACCTGTTATTATTCTTGGGTTTTTTGGGGTTTTTTTTTTTCTTGAAGATTTATACTGCCTATCATGGATAAGTCTGAATAACTTGTTTTCACCATTAGACAGTTTGTCGATAGAAAGCCCGAGTCTATACTTTTACCGACCCAAGGGATTTTTAACCTCCCACACCACATAGACATGGTATGAGAGCAACTGGCCTTTGATGATGCTGTAAGTTATACACAGCGGTGGAAATCCAAATGGGCAGAGATGGGGGGCACGGGGAATCGAACCACCGACCTTCAGATTAGGAGTCCGACCTAGAAAAAAGTCAGACACTCTAGCCACTCCGCCACAGAGAACACCACAGTACATCATGATAACACTGCAAAGTGACCCAGTACTCTTCTTGTACATCATGGGAACACTGCAAACTGACCTAGCAAACTGACCTAGTACTCTTCTTGTACATTATGGCAACACTGCAAACTGACCCAGTACTCTTTTTGTACATCATGGGAACACTTCGAACAGACCCAGTACTCTATTTGTACATCATGGAAACACTTCAAACAGACCCGGTACTATTTTTGTACACCATGGGAACACAACAAACTCACCCAGCACTCTTTTTGTACATCGTGGGAACACAACAAACTCACCCAGTACTCTTTTTTTACATCATGGGAACACAACAAACTCACCCAGTACTCTTTTTGTACATCAATGGAACACAACAAACTGACCCAGATCTCTTTTTGTACATCATGGGAACACAACAAACTCACCCAGTACTCTTTTTGTACATAATGGAAACACTTCAAACAGACCCTAACTCTTTTTGTACATCATGGGAACACAACAAACTCACCCAGTACTCTTCTTGTATATCATGGAAACACTTCAAAACTCACCTGGTACTCTCCGTGTACATCATGGGAACACTGCAAACTCACCTGGTATTCTTCATGTACATCATGGAAACACTTCAAACAGACCCGGTACTCTTCTTGTACATCATGACAACATTGCAAACTCGTCCGGTACTACTCTTGTATATATATCAGGGACATACTCTTCTTGTACATCATGGAAACACAACAAATTTACCCGATACCCTTCTTGTACATCATGGCAACACTGCAAACTCATCGGGTACTCTACATGTATAGGCCTATCATGGAAACACTTCAAAACTGACCCAGTACTCTTCTTGTACACCATGGAAACACTACAAATTTACCTGATACTCTCATCTAATATTAAAAACGCTGCAGACGTAAACTGACCTGGTACTCTGCGCTGTAGAATTGGCTGTTGTTGATTAACTCGTCCAGTTTATCTGACTGCCTATTTCGATAGTATCGCTTGTGGCTGGGCTTCTCCGCATTTTGGAGGAGATCAGCCAGAGTTTGTGACTTGCTGAAGTATGTGCGGTGCAGCTCCCAGTTCATATGAAGACACTTCAGTATTATATCTGAGGACGATAAGGGTTAATTAATTATCTCATTGTTCTCTAAGGGAAGATGCTATTCATGTGACGAAAAGACGGATGAAATTAATCTATTTTTATTTTCAACTTAATCATATAAAATAGAATTCCAAATTTGTGTAATATTACTTGGCAAAGTCTGCGCCTGCTAAAGTGCTTGTAAATATGGATAATATTAAAGAGAGGAACAGTAAGGAAGTCTACTCAGCTGGTGTATGGGAAGGAGTTGGGGGGGGGGGAGGGGCATCCACGGCTTCTTCATGACAGACATTGTACTTCATCAGACAAATGTAGTGGCAATTATAAATTAGAATACACATACAAGAAATTACAAAATATAGCTAAATGAAAGTAGCAAGTTACAGACCTGCCCATCCCAAATTCCTTATTTGGGAAGGCTTACTACACTGAAAATAGTATTTACTTTTTTTTTTTAAATAATGCGTAGGCCTACTTGTGTAATTAAAATATATTTATTTTTGTAATGTGTACTTCCCTTTGTTATTTTTGGCGTACAAAATATTCACTTTACATATTGCCATACTTTGGTTTAAAACTGTTCACAGAATATGCAAACATTGTATGGGCAGGCAGGTCCGAATTAAGGTAGCACTGTATCCACCAGTGGCTGACCTCACAAAATGGCGGCCGGATAGGGGTGTGTGTGGAATTAAAATGTTATGAGCGTACGCTCTCATTCACCTCAAAATACTAACGATTGAAGTCAGATCGAGCCAGTGCGTTGGATTCAGAAAGTCAGATATACAATTTATGCAATTTGTATTAGATCAGGCAGTACACATACTTACTGAATGATGTATTTCTACTGCTACATGTGCTAGTGTTACAGGACAAAAGATTCACCCCGTACCAACTCTGGGTAGCGGTGCATCTTTTATCTAAGGACACATCTCTCATGGATCGATATCAAACTAGACGAGGTTGCATAGCAGCCAAGACTAGTTTGGTACAAATCCATGACAGCTATAAGTCCTGTCCTGTTAGTAGTAATAGTGGGTGGAAAGACATTATTTAATTATTTATTACACCACTCAAATATCGTTACCATTAGTTAGAAACACAAAATTTGCAACACTTTATTTTGGATTGAATATTTCAATTGGAAAACTGACGGACTACTTTCTTCAACATCCATCACCGTTATTGTTTCTTTTCCCAACCGGTGTAAATTGAAAGTAGTACTGGTTAAACGATACAAATACTGATAGGATTGAGCGATTGACCATAAGTTAGCGCAAATGATTGTGTTAAACTTTGGTGGTGTAATAAAATGGAGAATGTCTTGTCAGCAACATTTAATGAATATGTTTAGTGAGAATAAACTACATCAAAGCAGTGAGGCAAACTCTGCAACTACCAGGCGATAACAAGAAAGAGTTAACAACCAAAGCATCATTAGGACAAGCAGATACAGACACAACCACTTCTCAATTCATTATGAAAGATTAAACCTTTATTTGGTTACATTCGTTAATTCTTAGCCAGGGGAAATTTCAATCACGGATAATTGGTCTTCATGATTCAACTGCTCCGTGCTCTCTCCTAGAAATGATCAGCGCCAGGCTAGGTAGTGACAAGTATAAATTTTTAAGTTATTGTGTTGACTCGGCCAGGGTTCAAACTCCATGACCTGACACACAGGAAGTGGGTGTTCAAATCATTCGGCCACCTCATCGGGTTTAACTCATTCTGGATGCCATCTGTAGGCCTATGTCTGCTGTAGAATATCATCTGCATCATTGGCTGCCTTCCAAATTTTAAAATCTATATTTTAATAAAAGGCCGTAATAAATGGTATTACTAGTCTGGGCCACTATTGAGTCAACGGACCCCTATATACACGCATCAAACAGTCCAGTCGATTACTTTTTCAAAATAATTGATGTTTGTAGTGCCATCCTGAATAAAGGAATGTAAACTCTGACAATTGTTGAAAACTGAATACCACCCCTAGAGTTTGATCAACCGTCAACCACGCCCCCCCAGACACTCTAACCACTCCGCCACAGAGAATGCCACATACACATGCACGTGTGTGTATTTGTGTGTATGTATGTATGTGTGCGCGTAGGTGAAGAGTTCCAGAAAGTTGTCTGTGGAATAAAAAGGCATGTGACACCATCAGCTCAGGTCATGTGTATCAAAGACCCTATAACACTAAGACGGCTCACTCAGCCTGTACTGTGTAATCAAGAGAACAGCCAGCGCACCAGGTGGTGGGTTTGATCATTTTGATAGCATTGGAGTGTCAGAGGAAACCTTACTGTCACTTGGTAGGTGTGTGGTGGGGGTCTAGGGATGTGGTGGGGGTGTGATGGGGGTGTAGGTATGTGGGTTGTGGTTGTGTAGGTCTGTGGTGGGTGGGTGTGCTGGGGGTCTAAGTGTGTGGTGTGTGTGTGGTGGGGGGTGTAGGTGTGTGCCACCTGCCAGCAGCCGGGCTAATCAAACCCACCACAAGGTGGCACTGCAAAATTTACATTACCATGGGAGAGATAGGGAGTGAGCCGTCATGAGCCGTGTTCACACGGGCAATGTAAATCGTTTCGTAGAAATCGACTTGCCTAGTTTGACGCACATTTCGCATTTGAAGGGGCGTCTGAGTCGAATTAGGGCTGAATCGATTCTGTGATGCGGATAATGTAAACCACTTGTGGAGGTTGATTACGTGAGTCGATTTCTGTGAAGCGATTTATTTTGCCAGTGTGAACGCAACCGACTTACTTAAGGCAGATTAAGGACGTGACAGTCAAGACCTGAGTGTGTTGACTTTCCGGTAAATTTGCTCTATGAAACTGCTAGCTGTGCACAGATATTTTTTTCATAATTTATTTTTAGGGTTTCACTGCCCAGCAGAAGTTTTGACCGTTCCAAACCAATACGATTCAGTACATACATATCTAGGTCGAACCCACTCTCTCGTGGTGACGTTGCCTAACTGAAAACTGGCGCTGGTCAGACTGGACTTGCTCATGCGCAGATATCGATTTCCGGCCCCAAGTACTGCCCATGTGAACGGGCCGCTAATTCGATTCCTAGTATTCGCCTTGGCTGAATCGCTTTAGATTTTGCCCGTGTGAACACGGCTTTAGTGTTATATGGTTTTTGTGTGTATCTAGGGTCTGCCCACCTCGCTACCTCTGCAGGCAGCAGATATGCCATTCCGTTTACAACCAATTTTACTGTATACACCTTACATGCAACTTGATATGCCATCACTGAGACATTACATCGTTCTTATTTACACGGAGCATTATTTGAGTGAGATCAGTAGTTCTAAACTTGTGCATGGCAGTTATTCATATGTGCTCGGTTGTCTCGGTATGTCGATTGAGCTTGATATAGGGGGGGGGGGGTAGATAGGGCCGAGTGGAGTGTTTTATATTTGAGCTTAGTAGTTCTAAACTTGTGTATGGAAGTTATTCACATGTGCTTGGTTGCCCTCGATTGAGCTTGGTATGGAGAAGAACAGGGCTGGTTGTTACGTAAAGGTGAGCGAGTAGGGGCAGTTGGTTATGTGATAGGGATGGGATGGCGGTTCCAGAGAAGGGAGTGGTGGGGGTGGTGGGGGTGGTTGTTGAGCTGGTGGTTTTATGGGGGTGAGGGTGTAGGGGTTGGTGATTACAGAGGTGCAGGCGGTTACACAGGTGGAGGCACGAGGGGCCGTATGCATGGGTTGGAGCTACGCATAGCCGGTGCTACACGCTAGCTCTGGGGAGCTATCCATGGCTAGGAGGGCCTTGGTTAATTAGGTCAAGTCGTATGCACCAATGTCATAGCCGGGGCGGGTAGCTAACCGTGAAGTTATTTATAGATTTGGGAAATCCCTCGAGTCGACAATATGAATAATGCCGCCAATGCGGCGGGAGCGTTAATAACGGTTCGATTTTAGGGTTAATTTGATTAAATTTCACTTATTGCGTATGTAAATCTGTCAAATATTATCGCATTGAATAGATTTGGGTATAATATATTGCCACCGATTCGGCGGCGGCGGTGGCGACGATGTGTTTTGTTGATGTGCGACAGTATGGATATCGACATCGATGCAGCAGCGGTGATTTGTTTACTTTACATTCATCGATTCGACAATATGAATAACACCACCAAGGTGGCGGCTGAGTTAATATCGGTTCGAATTTAGGGTTAAATTGATAAAATTTCACTTATTGCCTATGTAATTCTGTTAAATATGATAGCATTGAATAGATTGAGACCCACACACGCACACTAACCGGCGCGGCTAGCAGTTAAACCTGACTTGAAATCAGGGTAGCTTAGCCTTAAACCGCTCCGTGTGTAAACGCGCCTCTAATTCGCTTCATATAAATCGCTTTGTCTAAATCGCTTCACAATTGCCCGTGTAAACACGTCTATAGAGGAGATGGGGTGTTTTATCCTTTAGCTCGGTAGTTCTATAGCCTACTTGTGCTTGGTAGTTATTCAAGTCTTCTGCTCTGTAGTTCTGTTGCTCTCGGCATTTCTCAATTGAACTTGGCAGGGGGACCGGGGGGGCGGGGTTTGCATAGAGGGGTAGAGGGGGTGGTTACATAGTGGATAGGGGGGCTGGCAGATATATATGTGAGGGGGGGGGGGTGGCGGATATGTAGAGGGTGAGGAGATGGTGGTTGCATAGTGAGGAGGGTGAGGGGACTGGTCTTTATGTAGGGGTAAGGGTCAGGTATTGCAGGTATTGCAGGTATAGCAATACCTCAGGGAGTTTGACGCCCCTGCCCTGCAGAGTTGTAAAACACTGCCTTGTGGTACAGGTTCTTGACAGAACCGAAGGCTAAGGGAGCAAACCCTAAACAGAAAACCATGTCACTGTGGCAGCATTAAGGGCGGTTGATGTATGGAACTCCCAACATCTCCCGACCAGCCACTGCAGGGACAAATAGTTTTGCGCCTGTCTTGACATGTTCTTGCCGGTGTGAAACCTCTATTTGCTCCCCGAGAGAGTGCCGCTGGTAACTTGCAAAAGCCAGCAGCACTTCAACACTTTTGCAGGCAGCTTTCATGAAATGTATCAAGAGAAACCTGAAGCTGAGAGACATTAAGACCGACTCATGGACGCAACTCTCACAGCAGAGAGCTAAATGGAGAGCGGCAGTCAAGTAATGAAAGCAGTCTTTGTCGCATCGCGACCGACAGCATGATGATGATGATGAATGGTCAGGGGGCCAGGGATTACATACATGGAGGGTGCATGAGGTTAAGTAGGGCTGAGGGGATAGTTTTATACTTGAGCTCGATAGTTTTACATTTCTGGTTGATATTTTCTTGATCTCAAGAGTTTTGTGAAAGGGGGGGGGGGGGGGTTAAATATAGCCGAGTGGAGTTAGGATGATTGTGGTTACATAGAGGTGAGGAGGGGTAGGCTGTTACATAGGAGGGAGGGTCAGGGGACTGGTGGTTACATAGTGGGGAGGGGAAGGGGCAGGTGGTTACATAGGGGTGAGGAGGAGTGTGCAAGCAGTTACATAGGACTGAGAGGGAAGTTTTATGCCCGAGCTTGTGCTTGGTAGTTCTCGGTAATTCTCGATTGAGCTTGGTGAGGGGGGCTTGTGGTTACATAGATGTGAGAGTAGAGGGTGCTCGTGGTTATGCAGAAGGCAGTGGGAGGTGAATGGTGTTTATTGGAGGGGTGGTGAGTGAGGGGATGGTGGTTACGTAGAGAGGATGGGGAGAGGGCTGGTGGTTACGTAGGAGTGAGGGTGAGCGGGCAGGCGGTTACATGGAGGGGAGGGTAGGGTGATGCTGGTTACACAGGGAGTTATGCTAGGTACACACCTACCGTTTTTCCGCACCCACCTACCGTATTCGATCTAAAATTGCCCAAAAGTCTTGAGGTGTGCACTCCCCTAGCACACCTACTGATTGCGATTCACGACTTAAAACTCAATTTTAGGGCTAAAAGTGCTTCCTTACGATTGCGATTCGCGATTCGAAAAATGAATCGGCCCGTTTTCAGTTTTAAGCGGGTCGGGTCGGGTCGGGAGTTTTAGTGCGCGAGTCGTAAACGGTAGGTGTGTACCTAGCATTAGAGGGATGAGGAATTTTAAGCTTGAGCTCGGTAGTTCTACACTCCTGTTCGGTATTTATATGCATGCTCTCGTAGTTCTCGGTAATTAGTACGATCCTCTCGGCAATTAGTACGACCCCTTCTTGCCATTCCGTGGCTAACGTGCTAACCATTATACTACCTAGGTTCCCTGATGCCATCGCCCTATCCTCGCCTACCTGTCTGGGTTTTTTTTTTTGCCTGAGAGGTCAGGGCAGTACTACACACGTCCCCCTTTCTGTGCTCTATTTTACCTATTTGAAATGTAATTTCTTTGTCAAATATGTTTAACCACTGAATTACCCCCCCCCCGAGAGGGGTGCATGTGACATCATCACTCAGTGGTCAGCAATCAGCCATCTTGGATTACGAGCACCCTTGCCTAGCCCTGTTGTGAATGTATGCTGATGGTGATGCAGTAACATCATTGTCCTTGTGTTCTGAGCAGTTTACATACAATGTGTTTATTTTCAGCACTTTAACAACTTCTGAGGCCAAACTGCTAAAACAGTGACAAATAAACTAACAAATAGGTAAATAAGCACAATGGAGACAGGTGCAAGCCTTCTGTATGAAATCCAATATGGCCACCAAAAGTTGCCTCGTGACGTCAATACACCCCCTCGACAGGCGAATAGCCGATGTTTACTTTTTGTGCAGGGGGGTGGGGGGTCATTAAACAAACAGACACACACTCCCAGTCCAGGTCCACGTCACCCTGTAAGAACATGTAGCCAAAGAAGCAGCATTGACGAAGTTGTGTCTTGTAGCCTGCAATATAGTGCACACAGAGACAGGTACCATTCACAGTTTCTTGTCACTGAGAATGAGCTAGGAGGAAGGTCACTAAATCCATCTGACGCTGCAATTAAATACGAATACCGTTTTGACATTATTAAACTTATTATCGTCCACGCTGATCTAATTCACGATATGACCACGGTCAACACAGTGTTTCCATGCAACTATGTTGCGACGTAACCATCACATAGCAAAAAGTAACCTGCTATTCCCAAATTCCGTAAGCGTAGAGAGGTGGTTAACGATATGAATCTAAACAAGCAAACAGTCAGTCACAGTTTGATATTCAGATGGTTAAAGTTGCATAGTCCGATGGTTTTGAGCTTGTCATTTTTCTGAGATTCATTGTTATAATCTACCTTACTCGAGTTGGAACACATTTTAATTTTAAATGGCTAACTTTTGAGATATTCAAATTGGAAACATGCCAAATTAGTTTTGGCAAGCATGTCAAAACTCTGACACCATTGGCTTCTGCAGTAACGGGTTCTAAACTTCTATTAAATTGCCCCAGTATTCCCTTCTATGTATTGACAAATGTTTTATAAATATGCCAGTAACTAAGTTAGATATGTAGAATCAAATCTAGATAATTGTTTCGGTATTGAAAATTTGATGTTTTCATCGGACCATGCAGGTTTAGGAGCTGCAGCGCGTATCACTATTTTAATAGTTTGGTAGCTTGTGTTTACTTTTTATTTGTTGGACTTTGACCTCCTGGCAACATCTAAGGTCATATCAGGATGGGCATTGACTTGTGACAGTGCACATTCATGGTGACATAGTGCCGCCCCATTGGGAGACCAGGCTTCCAGCACCATGGCCTGATATCCCACTCAGTCACATTATCCTGACACTAAGCAAACCAGTTCTTTCCCTATCTAAGCATGTATTGCTGCATAGAACAGGGATACTAAACAGGACCTGTTACCGCTGAAGCCTATGGTGTCAGAGTTAGTATGTGCTTGCCAACATTAATTTGGCAGGTTTTCATTTCAAATATCTCCAAAGTTAGCAATTTAAAATAAGTGACTTAAAACTAAAACATTATAATCCACTTTGTTTTAGTTTTAATGATCAAAATAGTGTATTTATAGCAGAAAATGGTAGAAACTCAAATTTCAAAACCACTGGACTATGCAATTACGGACAGAAAGCAACCATGGACTGCGATTCGGGGTATTCCAATGGTGATGCAGAACGTGGATCAGGGATGAAAATAGTCTCCAGCAAAAAATGTGGAAACTATGACGAGATATCTGTAAAAAATGGAGATCATTGAACACGAAATAGCCTTATTCTAGTAATTATCACCATACATTCTCCAATATATCTTAAAGTTTCTCGGATGAAAATGACCACAAAGAGGAATAAAAGGGAAATCGACTGCAAGGTGGGCGATCATAATATACGAACCTGGTATTAATTTATACTTGAATTTGATAGAACAGTCAAAGTCAGTAATAGTACCCCAGGTGAATGATTATGTCAGTATACAATTAGTGTCCGTACACATGTGAATATGTGGATTTCAAGGTCATTCAAGGCTGTTTTTGACAGGAATTCAGGCGAGTACGTAGGCCTATTGCTGTTTTACTGTGTGTAGGTAAGTCATATTATCTTAGGTCAAATGATGATTTCAGACTAATTTAGATCAGTGTGGACAGTATAATGGAATTCAAGTTTTTTCAAGACTAATTACACAAAACACAAGGCCTTGAAATGGGGCAAATGAAGTTCAGAACTTTTCAAGACCTCATATGGACCCTGCAATTGTGATAGGTGGCCAATGATTAGAACACCGAATTTTGAATTGGCAATGCAATTAGTCTCAGCTAAGGCCCTTAATCATCCGGATTGCTGCATTGACACTCAGAGGGGAAAACTTCTAAATCAGTCAAATGATGCAAATAAGGAAATAATTTATAGATGAATTGGATGGGCCCATTTCACCTATTCCTTGTCCACCCACACAAGTTGCCTTGTATATGACGTAGCTAAGTAGGCCGTTGAAGTTTTCATCCATCACCAATTAGTGGTCTTTAACGACTTCGTACAATCGAGGAGTTGTTACTGGATGGAGTTTTATGTCCTCGTAACATTTAAGGTCATATCAGGACAGATACCGACTTGTGACAGGGTGTCCTCATGGCAACTTTACAGTGCTGTGCTACTGGGAGACCAGGCCGCCGGTGTGGCGGTTTCAAATCTCAGTATGTTCAAATCTCAGTTGATTCTACGCTTGGGGTTCTGTGCATGCATCAAAATCAAACGGCATTTCAGCGTATTTGATTAATCAAGTCGGGTGACCCTAGCAACCTTTTGACGCATAATTGTGATGTCATCGCTCCTAGCCAACCCCAGCTAAGAGGTGGGTTAACCTTTTTGCACCAGGGACGTGTTTTTGTCAACTCCACTCGCGGTGTTCTATTTGAATTTCTAGCAACTCGGGTGACCCAAGTGGCCCGGGTTATGTTAATCGGATACGCGCATGCGCATAACCCATTGACCCATGCGCACAACCCCAAGCATAGAATCTAAACACACTAAGATTTGAAACCGCCACACCGGCACCATGACCCGATTTCCCACATCCTAATACTGAACTAACCAGTCCTTGCCCTAGCTTAGTAATGCCAAGCACCAGGCCAGGTGGCGACAAGTATCAATTTTGTAAGTCATTGGTTTGACTCTACAGGGAATCAAACTCCCTACCTTCCGCACGGGAAGTCTGCTCTCTACCAATTCGGCGACCTCATCTGGTTACAATCGAGGAAGCAGAAGCAATTAATTAATCAACCTTTAAGGTACGCTCGGCCTTATGGTGAGTTATACTGACGCTAGGTATGGCATTATAGTATTTTGAGCCATTATAGTATTTAGGGTGTTTTTTTTTGTACATTAGTTGATTAAGCAGGGGAAATTTCAACCAGACATTTCACACTATTCACGCCACGGCCATGTTGAAACCAGACCGAGGCCACGTACGCGTCTGCGAGACGCTGTTGTATGAAAAGTCATGCAAATACTTTTTCGTCGACCAAAACCTCTCGAAATCACTCAAATTTGAAGGTTTTCATTTTTTAAACTACCATATTCATCTTTGCATATCTGTTTTCTATCTATTGGCCAATTTTCACGAAGATTGGGTGACCTTTGCATAGTGATTTTCCCATTCTTGGAACTACAATGTGTCTGTCAACTTCAAGTCTGCATAGTTATGGTGGTATAATGTCCCATGCAGCACTGTCAGCATAGTTATCTGTGTAACACAGTTAAACAACTAGTCTTAGTAATTACAAATTGATAAAAGCTTTAAAATGGTTCAAATATATTTTTTAAATATATCTATATTAAGAAAGTCATGCAATTTTGAATTTAAGAAAAGATTGGCAGCCAATGTGGGTGACTTTGTTGACATTGTCTACTGAAATGCATTTGATCATTACTCAATCTTCATGAAAATTGACCAATAAATAGACAAAAGGTATGCAAAAATGAATATGATAGTTTCAAAAGTTATTATCTTCAAATTTTACTCCTTTAATTCATGTAGTAGTTCATACACATTGGCACCCAGCAGTGTCTTATGACCATTTCCAATACTGACACGTACTCAGCCTCGTTCTGATGCCTTATTAGGTCACGCGTGAATAGTGTGAATCGGTCTTCCTCATTCCACTGCTCCTTGCGAATGCGTTTTTAACCCAGCTATAATATTAAATCTACCAAACCTAATCTAGTTACTAGTATTATTTATTGGGAACGTAATGATATACATGTATATTATACATATATTTATACCTGAAATGCCACCTAGTGTTTTAACTTTAGACTGACCAACACTTTGGCTGTTCCCATGTTTTTGTTGTTGTATTCTTTTGGTCCATTAGTTGTGTAAGCAGGGGAAATTTCGGTCATAGACGACTGGTTTTCCTCATCCAACTGCTGGTCAATAGAAAGCCAGAGCCTACACTTTTACCGACCCAAGGGATTTTTAACCTCCCACACCACATAGACATGGTATGAGAGCAACCGGCCTTTGATGATGCTGTAAGTTGTACACGTTACAACCATAATACCCAATGCTGGCGCACACCAAACAGCATTGCAGACACATATCTATGATGACACTTACACCGATATAGTACAATATATGCATATATATATACCTTTTAGGTCCCAATAGAAGCACGCTACCCAATAGAAGCACAACTCGCATTTCAAGATTGAAAGCACACACAAATTTACAGACTGAATGCACACAAAATAAGACAATCCCACTTTATTTCAGAGGCACAACAAAAACAAATCCATGAAATTCTTTAACTTTGAATAGACTATAGTCTATCGGGACATATACTGTACACATAAATATGCATAGGAAGGTTTTCACCATCATTTAAAAAAAATAGTTTTGGAAGGTTCATCATAGGAACTCCCTCTGGACGGAGACCCGAACAAGGGATATAGAGCTATATACTGCAACCTAGTGTCCACCGTACAAGGGTCAGGCTGTCAGCTGTAGTGGGGTGAAAGATTGAAGTACCTCAGGGCCCCCAAAATATCTAAAAGCCTTCGGGTAGAGGCTCGGTCATCTATTTATAGCAGGCCACAGGTGACCGACACTCTCTGCTAGAGTTAAAAGCCAGCGATATATGTTTTGGGGTCACTTCATGACCAAGCGCCTGACCTCTCATGGGAATAAGTGTCCCGACCCTCTATTCTTGTATCTTCATTTCGGTTCCAAGGTTGGAATATTGAGAACCAACCTCATCACAGAGAACTTACAACTTCAACATTCATCACGCTATTGGTATCATCCTGCCTTTACTTTTTGGGGTAATATTTTAGTCGCTCAGTATAGTCCATTGAAACAACAAAGAAAATCAGAATGTAATATATCTGGGATGAAAGTAGTCTCCGCAAAAAAAAAGCGGAAATGCGGATATTCTCCCATAGGTTTAGCATTGTCAGGGAATCGCGGAAAAATACAGGAAGTCAGGTTTCAACTAGCCTTGTTGTGATTGCATTATCGCCCCTACCAAACACTTTCTTCTTTAGATTCGATGTTCTAGCTGCATCTGCATCATATAAGAAAGGGATTCGAACCACCCAACTGGTGTCATATACATCCCATTTAAAAAGAAATTGGTTAACATTAATCAGTGAATATAAGCAATCCCGGAAATCCGCGAAACCGCCAAGATCTTTCATCCCTGATATATGAATGGCATTATGGACGGTATTCCATCATCACATGACCAAATACGGTTCCCACAGACTGGGGAACCCCATTCGGTTACATTTGCACAATAGCCATTGTTGCACTGTCCCTCCACATATTCAGTTAAACAAATTGAAAAGGCATGCTTGGAGAGTATTTGTCAGAGTACAGTTCCAGTCTCAGCAGCCTATATCAGTTTTGTTTAATGTGATCGATATGAGCATGGCTTGTTTATTTTGGAAACCAAGACATGTAAGTATGCAATAACAGGTATATCATTTACTGAACACAAAGGACGCGCGAAGACTACAGTTGATAAACAAATAATGCTTTATTTCAAACGGAAAACAGAAGTACAAAGAAAACAGCTTGATGTCTACTTTGATTAGCTTAATTCACACAACCAAATCTGGAAACATTACCAGATGCACCCGAAATAAAATGCATAATGAATAATTAGATTGATGACTTGAAATTAAAAATTCATACATCTCTTCCTACATGGACGAAGAAATGATGTTAGTAGATAAACAACATAGTAGAAGTGGTGATGATTTTGGAGAGTAGAGTTAAAATAACAAAGGTGGCTGTGTGCTGATGGTGGTAAGGAGGCGGTGACTGTATGATGCAAATTGGTGGATTCTGGTAATAATGGTGGCGGATGGTTCTTGCTTAGCCCATAATCAACAAATAGAACACATGGTGTTATGTTATCGTATTTCTTCTACATTCCTGACCATTTAAACGTTCCGGCTTCCAGGGTTTTCTACAAATGGAGGTAGGGTCCCAATTAGAGGCGGGCCCACAATTGAAGGTAGGGTAATCATTAGCAGTAGAGCCCCCAATTAGAGTAGGACCCCAATTAGAGGTAGGATAATTATCAATGGTAGATCCCCCAACTAGAGTAGGACCCCAATTAGGGGGAGGGTAATTATTAAAAGTAGATCCTCCAATTGGAGGTAGGGTATTATTAGCGGTAGATCGCCCCCCAAACTAGAGTAGGGCCCCAATTAAAGGGAGGGTAATTAACGGTAGATCCCCCAATTGGAGATAGGGGTATTAGTGGTAGATCCCCCCAACTAGAGTAGAGCGCCAATTAGAGGTAGGGTTATGATTGGAGGTGGAGCCCGCAATTAACTTAGGGACCCAATTAGGGGTGGAGAAGAGGTAGTAATGATTAAAGGGACGGTCCTAATTAGAGGTTGGGGGCGGGGCCCACAATCGGAGGTAAACTGGAGATAGGGCCATAAATTAGAGGTGGGATCATAGAAAGGTACATGAGTAATGCACAATTACTTCATGATATACTCTAGAAGAGAAAATGGAGGGGGGAGGTAAAGTGGTGAAAATTATAAGGACCGAATGCTAGCATTATGAATGGGTAATTTATTTGAGACATTAATATAATAAATTCCAAAATTATTCATTTAAAATTGCATAATCCGATGAAATTATATTTTTGTAATCAAAAGATCTACATAGAATTGATCCAACATATATCCAACTTAGATACTAGTGTGCTCATTCATTTCTTTGGGATTCCCCATCCCCCCATTAAGAATGCTAAAAGTAGCTGGCTTAGACATGGCCATAACAATGGTATGTTGCACTTAGCTTGAATTGCGGGTACATTCCATAATTTTGCAAGAGCTAATCAGCAGATTCAAACTCATTTCTGCACATGACAGAACTGAACACAGCATCCTCACCACATGTGGTGGGGTCTGATGGTGGAGTCTCCGACTTGGCATGAGCATACAGCTCAAACAATCTAATCTAATCTAGTTATGAGAAAAGTTACTCAGAACTAAAGTAGAGTAGATTATTATTGTCAACCTGGTGTATTTAAACACAAAGTATGACCCTTTTTAAACAAACAGATTATGCAACTTTAGATAAAATTTCTATACATATATATCTATACATACATATATATATATATATATGTATATATAGATATTTATGTATACATAAATACTGAAGGGCAGAATAGATAGCATTGTTCAAAAGGGGGGGGGGGAAGGGGGCATATTTGATATGTGGAGAGTAGAAGAAATACGGTACTTACAGAGTAACGGATCTTGCGACCTCTGTGGAGAAGATAGTTAATTATTACAGAGAAGTCGCTTTCACACCTCAACCTATTGTCATTAAGCAAAAGCATGGGTAACCAGGCATACAGGAGTGGTAGTTAAATAGGTCATTCCGAAACTCTCAGACCACCCATCTGATATTATTACACGTCCCTGTGTCTAAACGCAACTGGTGATTGTGCATTTCGTGTGACAGGTCCCACTTCAGTGAATAGATTGCCAGAAGATGCAAGAGATGCAGTAGCTCTCGATGAATTTACCAAGACTCACCTGTTTACGGGTAAGTTGTTTGTGTCAAATGTAATTTCTCTATCCTTCGACTATTTTAACCAAGTCGTAAATTTGTCATATAATGGTTTGACTGTACAGTGCCTTAGAATGGCTCCTGCCAGTGGGAGAACTCTTATTAAATTTACTTTATTTTGTATTCAAGTGTAGACTAGTTGAAGGAATAACACCAATTTATAACTTGAAGCGGGACAGCTGCTGGGACCAATCTGTATTCATACACACACACATATACATACATACATACACACATATACATACATACACACACATATTCTTCGATGGTTTTTCAATATATACATCCAAGAGCCAACATTTGTGTAAATATCTGCCACTGGTAACCGCTGAAAGACCAGTGCCCCAGCGTTGACAGATGATATATTCAAATGAATAAATATTTACTAAAACACAAAAAGAGGGTTTTGTTTCATTGTTCTTTGCATAATCGCCTACACCCATTTCAGTACTAATCTGGCCACAGTACAAACCACTGACCCCATCAGCATCAATTTGTATGAGCCAATATTATTACTGTAACTCTAAGAGCTTCAACATCATCAAAACCATCACCACCACCACGACAAATCTGTTAATATGAATAGTAACACAATATATATAACGTCTTATCTCACTGGAACATTGACAGTAAAATAAATAGGACACTTATAAGGCTACTGCCCGAATGAGGCTAAACCAATACACAAAGTAAATTCATTACTAAGTAAATTTCTTACTAAGTAAATTTATCACTAATCTTATTTATTACTAAGTAAATTATTACTAAGTAAATGTATTACTAAGTAAATTTATTACTAAGCATACTGTGTAAAGCCACTTTTGTTTTCAGGAAAGAGATTCTCCACACAGTCATTATGCGAACACTCTTATCAGGATTATAAACCAACTAACCGGTTACGAATGCAATATTACAGTGATATATTCTACGGCATGGCACTGTACATCTTGCCATGCTAAGTTAATCTGTCATATTCGTAGCCTTTCTAAGCGAGGGTTACACAATAGGAAAATAGAGTGAAATAATAATTAAAAGACCAAAGATAATTCGCTATTTGAAATTTCCACAAATAGTTTAGATTACTCACTAACACTATTGGCTTCAGAAAAGCAGAGATAACAATCTCCCTAACTTTGCTGACACTCTAATATTGGTTCTTCAGTCAATTGCTTTATGCAATACATAACCCCAGAACACCGGGTGACAGCTTCAGCTTACCCAGCGGTAGCTAGAGGGGGGGGGGGGGGGAAATAAACATACAGGGATGAAAGTGGTCTCTGGCAAAGCAGAAATCTATGCCTACAGTGAGGTTATCTGCAAACCAACAGCGAATTTCCGTGAAAACGCGGATATTCTCCAATAGGCTTGGCACTGTCAGGGAATCGTGGTAAATTCTCGGAAATCAGGCTTCATGCATATTAATATACACTGATAGTGCTGTGGCATTTGAACAACATATAGCTGCAAAGTGAATTTAAAGTATAGGTTCTATAATAAAGGACAGGGCTGGGAGTGGCACCAACCCCAAGTTCTGGTGTGTAAGCTGTAGCTGTGACCTGGCATGCTAGGTCACAGCTTCAGTCTGTACTGAGGGACCAGCGGAACTTGGGAATATCAATATTTACTGATCACACACACTTGCCATCTTGATTCAAAAACCAGGTTAGTTGCACAACTGATCCCTACAAAACCCTAGCAATGCACATGGATGCAAAAGTGGCTACGGTAGCGAAAGTGTCATTCCAAAAAGTTCTCATGTATTTATGAACCAGAATACAAACAAGGACAAATTCCTCACATGGCTGGAGAAAAGTAGAGCAATTTGAGATCTCTTAGCAGTACGTGGGAAAAGTTTGACAATGATTAGAGATGTGCTGGTAAGTGTGTCTGCACCTCCAATGGCTCACTAGACAGTTAGTGCAATCGCAGATTTCTCAGCACTGACCTCGATTGCATTTAAAAGTGAGGAGACATGCACTCGACAGTGGCACCCTATGAGTGTGGGATCGGTCAATACTGTACTGCAACCTGGAGCATTCTATAGCAATCAAGCTTGTTACCCAATCAAAAAGAGTTGTTGTAGACACAGACACAGTATGGACTCGACATTCAATTCACATTGCATTATCAACTTGAGTAGTGAGGATTTTACCATTTTGTCAATGTATTTATTAATGAAACAGTTCTTGACGTGCTCCTCGAGGCAGCACAAGATGGTCACTACCATCAGGAGAAATGAGCTGAGATAGAGAGAAATGAGTATTTAGCAGCAGTTCTTGCTTAAAACGTTAAAATGGTTGAAAACATTTGCAGCAGGCATCATGGATTGAGAACCATTTCGGGATGACATTAATATTGAATAATGATCGATTAATATAGGATCAATATCTGCCAATTCGTGGTTTAGTAGTTTTTGGTATGACCGCACTAATATTGAAGAATATGTAGGCAATGTGTCACAATACCCTACTCAGACACATTATTCGGACACTGAGCCAACCAATTCGTTGCCCGAATCCTACTCTTAGGCTTTGACTTGGCCGAGGATCGAAACCACGACCCACATGGGAAGTGGACGCTGTACCAGTCACTTCAAACAGGGCAGGATAGTTTTGCACCTGTGGAGATAAGCTCACCTGGTGTGACTTGTGAAAAGTTGTTTGGGGAGTTGTACCGAAAGCAGTCCAGATGTCGAGATGGTTGCAATGGCGTTACCACAAAACTACTTCCATCGCCGTCCTTCCTATAAGGATAACAGGTAACAATTTTGCATATGTGCACCGTTTCAGTCATGGGTAGACCCAATACCAGCGTTACAAGAAGTGTGATTTTACTAACACAAGTTCACTCAGACATTTTCTAATGATATGCATGTAAGGACATGTGTGAGAAGTAAACGAAAACAAATTTGGCAGTTAGAATGAAAAACAAGGCCTTATAATAAAGGCAGAATATATTGAAATGAGGGGAGAAAATGGTGTCCAATTTTGATACAAGTCTTCTGCTCATAACAGTGTCCCTTTTCCATATTTCTTTTTTAATGTCAGTTTTAAAAACAGATATAATCCTTTTATTAATTTAACACATAGAGGCACTGTTTAGTTCATATCACAATAAATGTTGATTGAAAAAGCAAAATATTGGTTTGTTGTATGGAAATTTAGGACACAAAGTTATGAGCAACTGATTTTGCCCATTGAGAGTTTAATAGCTATTCAAATTCAATTTAAAAAGGTTTTTGCTGTATAAAGTGAATTTTCAGTGGATTCTAATGAACACAACCAATGTAATTAGAAAACAATTGTGACAATTTAGATTTTTTACCTGTATTTAACACTTTCTATTCCCATGATTGAAGGCATACACATATGTATTAACAAATTGCATACTAATAAAGGTCCCAGTCTGGGATTTGTAAACAAACAATATTAGATTTAAAATTACGCATTGATGGACTAAAGGGAGCTCTATTTTGTTATGTTAATTTCATATTTGTGTTTGTGTGTGTAAGACATGTTGTTAATCAGGGAAGTATGATATGAATCATTGCCCTTCTTGAGTTGCATTAAAGTTCATACGGTATGCATCACTAACCCCATTAAGCTACGTTAAATATAATATGGTGTGCACCATTTCCCCCCCCCCCTTAATTAAGTTCAAACTTAATAAGGTAAGCACTATTATTAACTTGACTTAAATGCATACCACATGAAGTTCAAGTCAAATATAATATGGTGTGAACCATTACCTTCTTACGTTAAGTTCAACTTAAATTAATATATGTATCATGAACCCTTTGAAGTTCAAACTTAAAATGATATGAACCATTAACCCTTTTAAGTCAAGTTTAACTTAATATGGTATACACCATTACTCCTCTTTAGTTAAATTAAACTTAATATTGTATGCACTATTATCCCTTTTAAGTTAAACTTAATGCCGTATACACGATTACGCCTCTTAAGCTAAATTTAATACGATATCCACTGTTACCCATCTTAAGTTAAAAAGTTAGGCGACATGTTGAGTAATAGAGAACTCACAAAGGTCGTGATGTCCTGTGTGAAGAAGATGCTGCATCATTGTGTTCATGTGATGTGGTGTTTATATGAGGTCGGCCCCCATCAACGAGGAAGCGATACGGCTTCTCTATGTCCAGGTTCACAGCATGTCGTGGGTTCTCAGCTGCATAACAAAGAGAGATACAGGTACCAAATCTCTTATCTAGCTACCAGAAATCCGGACTTTTCAGTATGCATATACAAATTATTTGGCATGTTTTCACTTAAAATATTTCTAATGTTAATTCTTTAAAATAAAAGATACTTCAAAATAAAGCAAAGTAGATGAACCTAATTTTATTTATCTCAAAAGAAATATAACAGATATTCAAGACCTGGATTATGCAATTTTAAGGATAGCACAGAGAACATACATGTATAGTATGGTTCAAACAAAACACCAAGAAGGCCTATTCTCCTGTTATTATATTCCTTAGGGGTCATCCAAAGTTGTCATCATTACCACGGTCGTATATGGCGTATGAAGGGAGGGGGGGGAGGTGTTAGTAATATACAACTTTTATTTTTTTAAATTGTACATTGATATTGCCTAAACTCATCATGTTCAGTGATAAAAGATTTGTATGCGTACTACTTTGTGGAGGTGGATATGGGATCGGGGAGTTTGGGGAAAAAAATAGTACTCTTAATATCACCATGGAAATGTTGAAACCTGGATTACCACTTAGGGGCCATCCAAAGTTTTCAAGATTTTCACGGTAGTACAAAGCATTTTTTTTAACAACAAAAAGAACCTACCAGAGTAGTAGACATCAACATTTAAATACTTTGTTAAACACAACGTTTTAAATATAAACATTTTATTAAACGATAAAAGTTGTACTTGACCGAGACATCCCCCCCTCCCTTCCATTACCCCTATCATATTCTCTGTGTGATTGTGAAAATGTTGAAAACTTTGGACGGGCCCTTACTAAGGAATATGCATGGTTGTGACCAGAGATGGCATATGAAGATCGCCTGAGGGCACATCGCCATATCGTTATCTCAGGGGAAATAGGATATACTTCTAAGATTATTACTGGAGTTAATGAATGTGCTGTCAAAATGGGTTTGTTCAAACAGTGACACCAGAGGCAAGTGGTATAGGATCTTGAAGGAGAGGCCCAGACTTGAGGTCATGAAACACTCAATTTCTTTCCAGTGATGGATCCATGGAATAGTCTTCGAGACCAAGTGGTTGAAGCACCGACGGTAGAAGCATTTGAGGGAAAGCTGGATTATGATTTCCGGGCTCAATCCACCTCCATATGTGTGTGAAAAAAATAGTTAGTTTTTCTTCCCATAAGGAGCCAGCATTTCTATCCCAATAGGGCAAAGATTAGCCAGAAGAGGATCTGTATGTTAATTTGTATGTAACCTAGGTGTACCTGTCATGATCTTACGCATGCTCCTATTAAGAGTTACGCTGATAGCCCTGGCTGCCTGCGAGCTTCCAAGTAGGTCACTACCAAGCGTCTGTGGCAAGCGCCACCGGTTGGTCTGTCCCACCTGTTGTCGCATCCGACAGGCCGGGCTCACTGTGAACTACAGTTAGAAAATGGAAAAGGAGAACAAGATGAAATAAGATTGAAAACAAAGGTGAAATAAGATTGAAAACAAAGGATGAAATGAAGGATTCTTTTGGAAACAGAACATATTTCTATCGGTTGAGCCTCAAAATCAGAAGTTGTGTGCCACTTTTGTGACATGGAAACCAAAAGTGAAACATTCTAAATAATAGCAGGAAACATTCCAAATAATAGCAGAATCCATATCCATATGAAGGTTTATTGTGCATCTGTCAGTTGAAATTCTCTTTTTGACTTTTTGAATTTGATCTTATACAACTTGAGAAAGTTGTTAAAATCAACAACTGGTGTAACATCCATCTATAACATTTTAACATACAACCATAACATCATCTTAACACAAACAGCACATTAAAACAAGATGTTATTGATGACAGCATATTTTTAAAACATTTTGTGGGATAGATTAAATACGCGTAGTATTGCTAACATACTTAATACACAGAGTCAGCAATAGCTATTTAACTTACTACTCCTCCAAAAAAGGCAAAAATGAGAACGACCCATATATATGTATATATATCGAAAGTTAGGGATAATTGAGTGGCATACAAATTTGTTTCAAAACTTAGTACGATCTGTCCTATATTTCTGGAATTGACACTGCACATATTAGGGCATCAGAATCTAAAATTGCCACTTCCTATCTTGAAATTCCCTCCCAGGACGCGCCATTGAAATTCCAATTACATTTCATATAGTTGTCCTACATACACAACTAAGTGTCTGCCTACAATGTACAACAAACTTAAATATTGAGCATAAATGTATATTTGTACTAATGTACTGAATATAACACATAAACGATGCGCAAGTTTCAACTTTCATCTGTTTTGTCTGAATTAGTTTATGTTTTTGACAAATTCATTGGCCTCATCAGATTTTAAAATAATTATGTTTTATCTACATGATTATCTGTCCATTTCCCTTGTATTGGTTTTGAAATATCTAAACGAAGTGGTTTATCATATGGACAAATCCATATACATTTGCAATCAAGTTGTGTAAAGACCCAATTGTTTGTATGTAATATGCCACTGAATGTTTATAAAGTAGTTTGTAGGCAACGCAATCTACCAAAAGAAAAGAAAAAGTAGCACACTGCGATTCTTAAGCTGCATCAATTAAAATAAACGTGCTTTATTTGTATCATACAATACAATAAGCATATAAGTAAATCATTGGTTACACTAACAGCGACATTACTTTCCAAATCTTGTTTAAAATATGCCATCAAAACTGACTTATTAATGATAAAAAAAAATCTATATTGAACTTAATTATCATATCTGAAATATACTAAGCAATTACAAATGGAACAAACTACATTAAATTAAGCTGATATTGATCATATTGCTTTTTCCTTCAGTTACGGGAATTTAATGTACAACTTATAGTCCTAATTGCAAAGTGTACATACGGGCAACTGTGTATTTTGTAAGCAACCCTGAAAAGAAGAAATCTTAAACATAATATAGTGCCCTACACAGCATAATATATATCCTTTCAACAACTTATATGTTATCTTATGTTGTCATAATTAAGTATCTCAAATTACTTGTTTTCCCTTTGTGAGCCTATGTCTATTTATTTTCAAACTGCAATGTTCATATCCGAAAATCAGACACATCTGCAGGGAGAATTCCAAGGGGTTAATATATTCTATTTTTATTTCTAAGTAACTTGATCATGCCTTATGATTCAAACTGAGGCTGAAATTACTGTTCACTGAGTAAAATATTCCTATATTCAGCATAGGGGGGGAATGCAAATGTTCTATTACTCATCGGTGTACGTGACCAGGCGCATGTATGTATATGTGTATGGGTTGGTGGTGCCTGAGTGGGATGTAACTGGACATAGTGGTGCTGGCAGGTCAGGGTGTGAGTGCACTCAGGGCCTATTTAGGAGAATCGACTATATATATATATTATATCTTACTCTCGATTAAAAAAAGTGGAGGCAACAGAGAAACCTGTAAAATAATGGAGGGCAACTGAAACTGACAAACCAGCAAAATTTAGAGATTTAGATAAAATATTCATCCCTACCCAGAGACAGAGTATAGGGTGAATGACAACTTAGTCTAAATACGAGCAAAAACTGGTTTAGTATGAATATGAAGTAGAATTCCTGGTACCAGTATCCAGTGACAAACTATATTGGCACGTTGGTGAAATGGGAGAGAATATAAAAAGACAAGACGGCGACATCAGAATGCCGTCGATTCGAGATTTTAAGTCTATTAATCTACATTATTTAATCAATTATCTCTCCAAAAGTAGCAGGTAAATATAAAGAGGTACATGAAGAATATACTTTCCTTCTTAAATTAATAATATATCTGCTCATTTCATTTACCCTGCCTTTAGCCACTTTTTCTAATGGGATATTTTTCACCCATACTCTGAGATAGGGATGAATCTTTTATCTAGGTGAGATGTGCCCCAATGGTCGGAACAACGTAACGCTGTGACTGACACAGCCTTGTCAAAGATGCCATGCTAGCTAGCACTAGGTACTGAATCCATACATCTAAATAATCTAATAATTGACACAGATT
Organism: Branchipolynoe longqiensis; assembly: GCA_030323885.1. Lineage (NCBI taxonomy): Eukaryota > Metazoa > Annelida > Polychaeta > Phyllodocida > Polynoidae > Branchipolynoe > Branchipolynoe longqiensis. The sequence goes on along the minus strand of CM059190.1, from coordinate 61,860,559 downwards.
TCTTGGTAAAGGGCAATGATTGTACTGTAGTAGTCAGTACATGAGATCCACCACTACACGGTGGCGGCAGAGACTACACCACACACTGACTCAGTTGTACTGCGCCAGGTGGCGGCATGCTAGCTACTGGGCAGTGCCCTGACTGGGCTGCCCTCTTCTGCGTGTGGCCAGCCTTCTTCCCAACCCAACTTTAGAGGCGGTGTGGGATCTAGCTAGTTAGCAGGGAGGTCACTTGATGGTGGACGGATCAATACAATAAACGTCTGAAGTGTACATGTACATGATCATACTCGTTCATCGGTGTGTGTCTGCGTTCGAGCAAGAGTCTGGGGCGGTCGGACAGCAGCCTATCACACTACCAATCCTCAAAACCCCCAAACTACTATAAATCTCATTGTCAGTTCTAATTTGACGCCCAATAGTAGATAATATGAAAATCAATGTGCTTTAGAGGTGTCGTTAAATAAAACAAGCTTTTATCAATTTGAAAATAAGGCTGATGCGCTTTGTCAATCACGATGACGGTGCCCACAGTGAGGGAGACTGAATGGTTGCATGTATGTTGCTTCAAAATATAATCTAAGCAAAACCAGGGTAATAGGAAAGAAAAGAATATGGTATGATAGTGGGTTATCCTCCCTCGACAAAAGACATTCTGAAGAAAATTAGCAATAATACAAAATAAGTTAGAAAGTGCATCAGCATTACACCAGATAAAATGGCCGAGTGAGTTGAGCACCAGCTTCCTATTTGGCAGGTCGCTGGATTCGAAAGATCTTCCAAAGCCTGCATTTGAACTCAGTGTAAAATATTCTGATAAAACGGATTGGTGGGGAATGCAAATGGTCTATAGTGGAATACAAATGGTCTATTAATGTAAATGATATATGGGGCCAGGTTTCTTGAAGATTTATACTGCATATCATGGATAAGTCTGAATAGACTTGTTTTCACCATTAGACAGTTTGTAGATAGAAAGCCCGAGTCTACACTTTTACCGACCCAAGGGATGTTTAACCTCCCACACCACATAGACATGGTATGAGAGCAACTGGCCTTTGATGACGCTGTAAGTTATACACAGCGGTGGAAATCCAAATTGGCAGAGATGGGGGGCATGGAGAATCGAACCACCAACCTTCAGATTAGGAGTCCGACCTGGAAAAAAGTCAGACACTCTAACCACTCCACCACAGAGAACACCACATGGATGTATGGTGGTTCTTTACTTATGGTCAATAGTGTATTAGATAGATAGTGTGAATGAGGCACTCGTGATAGTGTGTAAGGAGCCTCAAGAGCTCTGCAGGTGCAGGCCAAGCAGCCACACCGCATGGTGGTGGTGGGTAGATCACAGTAGCCATGGTGACCCCAGCATGCTTACTGTTCATTGGTGGAACTATAAATGCTTGTTGTTGATTGGAGATAATAGTCAGGTGGTATGCCATACCAGATCCATGTACCACTATATAATAATAAACCTGAGGGTACAAGCTCTCACTCTACTTTCATTCTTTATACTCTTCCTTTCTCTTCTTGCCTGTATTGATTTCCTATAGCCTGCCTACACAACCACAGATGCCAGCCGTAGACTTTACAAATTGGTGACCACGACGAGTTCTGAACGTTAGGACTGGTACCATTTACAAATTGGTGATCACAACGTTCTTTAACACCGTACGGTTAGTAATACTGTGTACAACATGACATTGTGACTAGAACTTAATATTTAATAGACTGTATAACTGACGACCGGAAGTTGTTTTAACTAAGACGTTAGTTAATTATGACATTATAGACTGGTGCTTTATATTTCTATAGACATTATACTGTAGTGTTTTTGACTAAGAGTAGCCTACAATGTTTATTTCTATTCGAAATTGACAAATATTGCATTTCGGTAGTTATTGTAATACGATGGTAGTGACTGCAGTAGTTACTATATAGTGTTAATTTCAAAATTGATAGAATTCATTGACTTCGACTGGTTTGGTGTATTGTGTAGGTAGTGTTTTTTCTATCAATTTTCTTATTCTTTCATCCATTTTCGAGGCATAAATTTGTTTAAAATTGGCTTGTCGATGACTTTTCCGGCAGAAAGTATCTATTCTTAGGGGAAACATTAGTCTTTGACAATGGTATTACTGGATTTCGCTATTATTGAAGCCTCCTGTTGCCAGTAGAATATTTTTTTCCATTGGGACTACTTTCGGTAATTTAGTTTAACCTTGGGGTGAATGAAGGCGTAGTAATACACTATGAAAGAAACTTTTTACTTTTCTTCTGCTTTACAGGCATATCTCTATACTTGGATACAATTCTTTATTTTATTTCTACCGCGCTTAACTCAGCAGCCTAAAAATGCCTATAACATGCCACAAGAAGGAACAACTGCGTAACCAATTCAACTTATGGTTTGAGAGGCAATGTGAATTAGGTACATACAGTGCTGAGACTGATAAGATAGATGCGTGGAGTAGGTTCATGTCATAGAGTCTTGATATAATTAAAGAAGAGAATGAGGAGCGGTTGTTTAGTATAAGGGAAGGTGCTGAAGTTAAGGAAAATAGAGAACAAAGGAAAAAGAGGAAGTTATTACAGTTATAACATCGTCAGCATGAAGTACGCGATAGGTCGTTGAAGGCTGATGGCAAGTCTGTACCACTTCTAGACGGGACAGATAGAGGTGCTTTGCGCGAGTGGATAGACTTAATTGAGAGAATAGGGACTTTGGCAGATGTTTCTGATTTGGATATCATTCGTTTTGCGTTCTCTAATGCAACTGGTACATTGCATGAGGTCTTGTTCACTGCTTTCCAACATAAAGGTGCTAAGTCATGGGGCGACATAAAAGAAGTTATATCTAAGACTTTGCTAACTGCAGATGAACGTAGTCATCCTAAGAGTATTGTCATGTCTTAGAGACAAAATGAAGGTGAGACAGTAGCTTCAAATGTTTCAAAACTGATGCTGCTAAAGGTTGGAATCTTCCTTCTGCCGTCTTTGGTAGTGATACCTTCGAGATACTTCTTTCACAGTTTCTTGACTCCTTGCTCGACGATAAAACTATGTGGTACGTCGAAACTAATCGTCCTAAATCTCTAGAGGAAGCTTTGGAAATGTCAATTCTTAGTGATAGGTCTGTCATTAGGCAGCAAAGACATTCTAAATCACGTCTGGGTAGTTTAGCTATTTCTGATCAAATGGATAGTCTAAATACTTCTTCTTTAGATTTCTCAAAATCTTATGCTTCTAAGAGAGTTTCTAAATCCTCTACTTCAGATGGTCAGGTTCTGAAAACCATTCAAGGTGAGATAAAGTCACTGAGAAAGTGTGCAGATAATTTGTCTTTAGCCAGTGGGATTTCTGAACATTCAGCAATTCATGCTGTAACTTGTAAGAGCTGCGACACCTTATCGTGTCAGTTCGTATGCGCAGGAGGTACATCTTGGGTCGCCCCGTGAAAATTCATGGTAGACACTGCATCTAAAAATAGAGACACTTCAGTCGCACAGCACATGGCTAAGCATGCACCGTCAACACAACAGCAGCGAGGCTATGGGAAAGCGACGCCGACTGCGCTTGCGCAGACGTTGTCAACTAAATCGTGACACGTGTATCCGCACACTCGGAAAAACAATGCTAGGCAGAGTAAACCTAACAAACCATCTTGTTACTTATGTAATGAGCCTCACTTATTGAAAGATTGTCCATACAAACTAAAATTACTTGCTAGTAATATGAGCAGTACTACAACGTCGGGAAACTAAATAGCACACTTGATACACGTCCTACAATTAATCTTGAATTTCCAGGATATAAATTATCTGGTCTTGTAGACTCAGGTGTGGCTAAAAGTTTGATACATTTGACTGCTTTTCAATGTCTGGTTGATATTGGTATAGCATATGGGTAGTAGACTGAGATAGTAGACTGCTTTTCAATGTCTGGTTGATATTGGTATAGTATCTGGATCATTTAATTCCAACTTTAGGTATAGCGTATATTTCTAACCATCTACAAGAAAGGTGATCGAACAGACTGTGGGAACTATAGAGGAATCTCTCTTCTTTCCATAGCAGGCAAGATCTTCGCCAGGATCCTCCTCAACAGACTATTCACATAACACCTGATGTAGTTCCGGAGTCACAGTGTGGCTTCAGAGGTAACCGGAGCACCGTGGATATGATATTTTGTCTCCGACAGCTACAAGAAAAGTGCATTGAGCAGGACCGACCACTGTACATGGTATTTGTCGATTTCACTAAGGCGTTTGATACAGTCGGGAGGACCGGGCTATGGCAGCTACTGAGGAAGTATGGATGCCCAGAGAAGTTCACAACTATGATCGAGGCTCTACATACAGGAATGATGGCGAATGTTAGTGTTGGAGGGGAAGTCTCGGAATCGTTCGGGGTTACCAATGCGGTCAAGCAAGGTTGTGTACTGGCCCCCACGCTCTTCTCCATCTTCCTATCAGCAATGCTCGACGAGGCTTTCCGAGGCATGGGGGATGGCATCTATATACAGTCCAGACAGAGCGCTGACCTATTCAATGTTGCACACTTCAGAGCGAAGACCAAGACTACTCGGATACTGGTGAGAGAGCTGACTATTCGCAGATGATCTGCACTGGTTGCCCACTCTGCTGAAGAGATCCAGAAAATAGTGGACGCTTTCTTCGATGCATCAAAGAAGTTTGGCCTGAAGATTAACATCAAGAAGATGGAGGTGCTGTACCAACCCAACTCTACAAGAACCCGAGAGGAGGATATCATGGTTGACGGAAACAAGCTGAACTCTGTTCCGGAATTCACCTACCTCGGAAGTGCTATATCAAGCGATTGACGCATTAATGCTGAAATACAGAGGATGGCCAAGGCTAGCGCATCTTTCGGCCGACTACGCCAGAGACTCTAGAACAACCACCATGTGTCCATGCGGGTCAAAGACAAGATCTACTGTGCAATCGTGCTATCCACCCTACTATACGGAGCAGAGGCCTGGACAGTGTACAGACGACAGGTGAAAAAGCTGCATGCCTCCATGACGCGACATCTGCGTTCAATCATGAGGCTAACCTGGAAGGACAAAGTGACAAATAAGGAAATACTCGAACGGACGGGGCTGCCCTCTTCTGATCAAAAAGAATCTCCGGTGGACTGGACACCTCATGAGGATGTCATCAGATAGGCTACCAAAGCAGATCCTCTACTCTCAACTGTCTTCTGGTTACAGAAAGAGAGGGCGCCCTCGTCTCCGGTTCAAGGGTACCATCAAGAGATACCTGAAGCTGAGAGACATTAAGACCGACTCACGGACATCACTCTCACAGCAGAGAGCTAAACACAGAGCGGCAGTCAAGTAATGAAAGCAGTCTTTGTCGCATCGCGACCGACAGCATGGTGATGATGATATTTCTATCTATAATACGTTATGTCCTTTCGTTGTGGTTGGGGTGTAGTGGGGGTGTGTTGTGGAGGTGTAGGGGTGTGGTGAGGATGTTGGTGTGTATGGTGGGGGTCTATGGGGATTTAGGGGGGGTGTGGTGGGAGTGTGGGGGTATGGTAGGAGTGTGGGGATATGGTAAGGTGGGTGTGATGGGGTGTATGTTGTTGTTTTACATCCTAGCAACATCTAAGGTCATATCAGTAGGTATGCAGGTATTGCAGGTATAGCTATACCTCAGAGAATTTGACGCCCCTGCCTTGCAGAGTTGTAAACCACTGCCTTGTGGTACAGGTTCTTGACAGAACCGAAGGCTAAGGGAGCAAACCCTAAACAGAAAACCATGTCACTGTGGCAGCATTAAGGGCGGTTGATGTATGGAACTCCCAACATCTCCCGACCAGCCACTGCAGGGACAAATAGTTTTGCGCCTGTCTTGACATGTTCTTGCCGGTGTGAAACCTCTATTTGCTCCCCGAGAGAGTGCCGCTGGTAACTTGCAAAAGCCAGCAGCACTTCAACACTTTTGCAGGCAGCTTTCATGAAATGTGAAGGACAAAGTGACGAATAAGGAAATACTCGAACAGATGGGGCTGCCCTCTATGGAAGATCTTCTGATCAAAAAGAATCTCTGGTGGACTGGACACCTCATGAGGATGTCATCAGACAGGCTACAAAAGCAGATCCTCAATTCTCAACTGTCTTCTGGCTACAGAAAGAGAGGGTGCCCTCGTCTCCGGTTCAGGGATACCATCAAGAGAAACCTGAAGCTGAGAGACATTAAGACCGACTCATGGACGCAACTCTCACAGCAGAGAGCTAAATGGAGAGCGAAGTAATGAAAGCAGTCTTTGTAACATCGCGACCGACAGCATGATGATGACCGACTTGTGACAGAATGCACTCATGGCGATTTTATAGTGCTGCCCCACTGGGAAATCAGGCTGCTGGCACCATGACCCGATATCCCACTCAGTCACATTATCCTGACACCAAGCTAACCAGCCCTTGCCCTATCCTAATAATGCCGATCACCAGGCTAGGAAGCGACAAGTGTCAATTTTTAAATCATTGGTTTGACTCGACCGGGAACCGAACTCGCAAACTCCCGATCTTCCGCACGCGAGGCCTGTGCTCTACCCATTCGGCCACCCCGCCCGGTGGGTGTAGGGGTATGGTAGGGGCTTAGGGATGTGGTGGGGGTTTAGGTGTGCATGGTGGGGGTTGATGGTGTGTGTGGTGGGGGTGTAGGTGGTTTGTGGTGGAGGTGTAGGGGTGTCTTGAAGAGTGGCACCTCATAATCTTTAGCATCCCTAAGCCCCCACCGCACACCTACACCCCCACCACACACCTACACCACCACACACATCTACACCCTCACCACACACACCTACATCCTCACCACACCCACCTACCGCAACCACACACTAACCACTCACATTTACACCAACCAACCACCACTCAACCCCAACCTAACCCCCATCACACCCCTAAACCCCACCACACACTACACCCCCCCATACTCTAAACTAACACACCCCCCACACACCTACACCCCCACCACACACCTACACCCCCACCCCACACCTACACCCCCATCACACCTCTAAACCCTCACCACACAACTACACCCCACCTCACACCTACACCCCCACCACACACATACCTACACCCCCACCACACACATACCTACACCCCCACCACACACATACACTACACCCTTCTATCCAACCATGATGGTTGACTTAGACCGGGAACGGGTGCTGCCACCAAGTGTATAGCGAGAGAAATTGCTCATGAAAGGTGCTGTGGCGTTTGAACAACATATTAGCATATATATACGCTGATAGTGCTGCGGGATTGCAGTACACTAAAAAATGTTGAAATCCTGATGAATGTACAGAAACAACCTTGCATACTATGGAGATGGGTCGTTCTCTGAAACTGGGTGCCACATATTTGGTGGCCATGTTACGATGGACATAATTTAATTTTCTTTTTTAAATAGCAAGTCAAATAATTGTTGCCTCTGTGTATTAAGTACGTTAGCAATACTACATGTTTATAATCTATCCCACAAAATGTATCAAAAGTATGTTTGTATGATTTTGTGCTAAAATGAGAAGTCTTTTTTGAATGTGGTATTTTAAAATGATCTGCTGAATGTATGTTTCTATTAATTTCCATGTTACACGGAGCATTTTAACATATTGCTTAACTTGCATAAGATCAAAATCAAAAAGTGAAATAGCTTTTTTTTCCAACTCTGACATGCACAACATGGAAACTTTCATATGAACATGGATTCTGCTATTTGGAAATGGAATGTTTTCACTTTTGGTATCCGTGTTAAAAAATTGGTACCCAGTTTCAGAGAATGACCCAGATATAAGAGTGGCTTCATACCGAAGGTTTCTGCCGACCGTCCACGAGCACTCCCCGCAGGGCTGCGATGGGTGCCTCGTTCACGGCCCTAGGAAAGGAGCAGAAAAATACAATATAACCACTAGAAGTAGAACCGCTAGCCACTAGAACCGACTCTAGCATAAATATGCAGGTTCCTCCATATGCCAGCAGAGGAAAGACTGGGTCATGGGCAGTCAACACTCTTTGTTGTGCCTTGTTAATTATTTTGCCCAAGATTCATGGCCAAATAGTTGGTGAACACCAACTCATGCACTGGCTATTAACTTTTGTTGTAAATAAGGACTATAAACGCACTGCAGGATGAAATGTAAAGTTTGACAACAATCAGCTACTATTCACGCATGACCTAATTAGGTGTCAGATGTTTGTTTGTTTGTTGTTTTACATCCTAGCAACATCTAAGGTAATATCATGATGGGTACCGACTTGTGACAGTGTGCACTCATGGCGACTTTATAGTGCTGCCCCACTGGAAGACCAGGCCGCCAGCACCATGACCTGATATCCCACTCAGTCACATTATCCTGACACTGAGCCAACCAGTCCTTGCCCTATCCTAATAATGCCGAGCGCCAGGCTAGAAAGCAACAAGTATCAATTTTTAAGTCATTGGTTTGACTCTACCAGGGTTCGAACCCACGACCTACCAATACGGGTGACGAACGCTCTAACCCATTCGGCCATCCCGTCTGGTCATTAGGCGTCAGAACGAGGCTAATGTCCGATACACACCTACCGTATACGATTCGCGCACTAAAACTGGCTGGCCGACGCAACCCGTCACGATCCGGTCCATCCCGTTTGCGACTTAAAACTGACGACAGGGGGTGCTCACATATACCGACCGGGTGTGCGCACATATACCGTCCGTTTCGCGACTCCGTTCCACAAACCTGGTGTATTTAGCGCGAACTACACTCGCATCAGCGCCTCCTAGCAGTTGTTGATCAGCCGTCGGCCAGCAACGCTAGATGGCGCCAAGTTGTTTTTTATCGCTGCGACTGGCGTCGGGGCCGTGAACCACGTTGAGCCGTTTAAAGTGAGCAGCAAAATGGTGCCGCGTTCAACTGCTCAAAAGAGAGGCGTGGCTTTGGGCTTGCTCTGCTTGCCATACGCCGCCGCCGTCGGAAGATTGCTCGAAATGTGTGGGTTCGGCCACACATCGCTCAAAGATCGGAACTAGGAGCATTCAATGCCCTGATGGCTGGTCTACGCAGGGACGAGCCACAGGCCTTCACCAACTTCAGCCGCATGCCGTCGGATCAGTTCGACAAGTTGTTGCACCTGGTAGAGGATCGTATCGCGCGCCAAAACACCCGATATCGAGCATCGATATCGGCTGCGGAGAGGTTGGCCATCACCCTGCGATTCATGGCAACTGGTAAGGACTTAACTTTATTTTAAACATATTTTTCTCCTTGTCAGATTCACGATATCCTTGCACTGAGTTCACATTTAAATATATTTAAATTGAGATAAACCGAAATATGTAACCAAATAATTTAGTTTAGCAAACAAATTTTGTTAGTCCATGTCATTGTTTTTAGGTGAATCCTTCCGGAGTCTGAGCTACTAGTTTTAAATCAATACAACTAGAAATCTAAATAAACCGATATATCTAACCAAATAATTTAATTTTGTTTGTAGGTGAATCCTTCCGGAGTCTCAGCTACCTGTATCGTGTGGGGGCAACCACCATCGGCCAAATTGTCCCCGAGACCTGCGACGCCATCTACCAGTCGCTGAAGAACGATTATTTCAAGGTAAGATTGCTTTATATGGTTTCTTTTATTGATTTTCATACAACGGTAGAATACCGTAACAAGTATACCGTAACAAGTATAGAATACAGTAACAACAACTCTGCCACAGCAGAATCAGAATCAATCTTTTGCACTGTGCGTACACACAGTGTGAGTAAAATATAATGGAACGGACTAAAACTAAACCCTAAACTGACTAATAACTTTATCGAACGTTCTTTAGCAGTGTGAGTACACACAGGGTGATTAAAAAAAATGGATCTGACTAAAACTTAAGCTACATCTTTGTCTTAAACTTGAATAATGGAACCGACTAAAAAACGTTAACCAACTAATTTAATTGTCATACTCGGAATAATGATCAGATTCCAACATGTTTACGAATGAAAAGGACCCAGTAACGGGCCTATGAGCTACATCTTTGTCTTAAACTTGAATAATGGAACCGACTAAAAAACGTTAACCAACTAATTTAATTGTCATACTCGGAATATTGATCAGATTCCAACATGTTTACAAACGAAAACCCAGCACCGGGCCTATGCGCACCGGGCCTATGCGCGTCGGTCCCCGATGGTCCAGGTCTGTTTCCACTGTCCGCCTGTGGGGTTCTGTTTCGCGCCGCGATGATTTTCATGTTCCCGCGGAAGCAAGCCTGATCAATGTCGTTTTGGACTACCATCAACACTTCTGGATCTGTGATCGTTCGTAGTCTATTGGTTACATGTTTGCCAAATGTTGTGAGCACGTCGTCTGGAGGGGCATGTGTGTCTTCCAGGTTCTTAATAACCAGTTGCATAAGATCGTCATCTCCTGCGTCGCCGTCCCATCTCTTGCGCTTTTTTTTGTTCACCCAATCTTGGCTGGACATTGGGGTGCTGGTGTTGGTGCGGTAGGATCCGACCTCTGCGGGATCGTCGCCGACGTTACTGAGATTTTGAGACGACACACTATGGGTATCAGCGTCAGTCCCTGTCTCCTCGTCGGCGTTGACAACCATCTCATCACGGTTTACCTGCAAGCGTGAAGAGAGAAACAATTTAGTTTGTCGCGAACAACTTGTAAATTAATTTATTGTGGTATTGTTGTATTTAAGTGTCGTTGTATTTTTGTTTTTGCAGACCCCGTCGAGCCCGGAGGAGTGGAGGAAAGTCGCTGACCAGTTTCAGGCTAGATGGAACTTCCCCAACTGTATGGGTGCCCTGGACGGGAAGCACATACACATCAAACCCCCAGCGCACTCCGTGTCGACATTCTACAACTACAAACACACATTCAGCATCGTACTGATGGCCCTAGTTGACGCCGACTATCGGTTCATCTTTGTCGATGTGGGATGCAATGGCCGGATGCACCCTTCAACAGGCTCTGGAGAACGACGCCGAGTCGTTCCCACCCCCCCAACCACTACCCGGGGATGATCGGCCTTTGGGGCATTACATTGTGGCGGACGATGCCTTTCCCCTCAAAGAGTGTTTGATGAAGCCGTTCAGCCACAGAGACATGCGGATGGATCACCGGATCTATAATTATCGGCTGTCGCATGCCCGACGTGTCGTTGAAAACGCGTTCGGAATCATGTCCAACAGGTTCAGGGTCTTTCTGACCAACATAGCATTAGCGCCGGACAAAGTAGAGAAGATCGTCATGGCGGGCTGCGCCCTACACAATTTCCTGCGGGAAAAGATAGGCACCACAGCAACAGCTGACTACGAAGACCCAGCGATGCATTCGGTTACTCCCGGGTCATGGAGAAATGATCGCGTGCTACGTCAGGCGACATTCCCATCGGGGACCAACTCGACTCAACGGGCCAAGACCCAACGGGATTACCTGGTAGAATACGTGAACTCTGCGACAGGGTCTGTCCCGTGGCAGTCGGCCATGATCTAGACTGTATATATGTTAACTAGTGTAAAACTTTTGAACTACCATCAAGACTTCTCGATCTGTGATCATACGTAGACTATCGGAAATATATGTATATTAGTATATTTGTAAAATAAACCATTACTTTATAAATTAGAACTTATAGTGTGTGTGTGTATTGATAAGTATCGTTACCTCAGCAGTTTCTTGACTGCATCTTGGCGACGGTAGTAGGTGGTTGGTGACACTCTGCCGTCGCTGCAAATGGGGTGCCAGGAACGACAGCGAGCTCTGGATCCATTTCTGCCTGGCGGTCAGACGCTTCCTTTCAGAACCCGAGGCCGCTTGTTTACGAAAGCGTGTGTACTGGGTGCGGAGGTTCGTCATACTTTTCTGGATGGACGTCGCTGTAAAAACATATTATACCCGTCTTGTATTGTATTGTATATTAGGGAAACATAGCAGTAGGAAACCCGACAAATAATAAATGCTACAACCTGGCGCCCCATATTTTATTCGGCACTTTGACATACAACGCGAGCCTTTTCGCGATTAGAACATTTAGGTCATTTATCTGATTATTTATCGCCATTATGGCCGTTCCGCGATTACGTTTCGCGATTAGTTACAGCTAATTTGCAGTTGCATTTCTTGTAAACTTGTCAACGACACAAAAACTGGCCCTTTCGTGAATAAGACAAATAAAGAAAGAACATTTATTCTCCACCGATGTGTTAATGTTAGCCCGCTAACTTTGATTTGAAAACCAATAACTTAATGTAATTTTCATGAGAGCGACGACGTAAGCCGAAGCCATTTTCAACGACCGGCGCATTTCACAACAATGATGACAACCAAAAAATACAATATTATCGGGAAAAACGGGCCTACCTGACTGTCCGACTTCTGCAGAGATCGCCGCCAACGCACCAACCTTCTTGACTCGGTTAGAATAGTCTTGGCAGGACACATCAAACAGACACGGCAGAGTTTGCCACATCTCGACCATCGCTACCCCCGCCTCGTTCGTCCAGTCCGCCATTTTTATCGTTTTTTGTATGGATACGGTCACATGACCCTTCCCGGCCCGGCGATTGGCTGATGCGTTAAAACCCCGACGCGATCGATCGCCGACTAGCACACACCTACCATATACGATACGACTGACCGCTCACATATACCGATTCTCGAACGGGCCGTAGTTTTATACGCGAATCGCAAGCATCTAGTGTGCACGGGGGTCGCACACCTAACGACTAAAACTCAGTTATATGCGCGAAACGGGCAGTTTTAGATCGTATACGGGAGGTGTATACTAGGCATAAGTATGCATCGGGCAGTGAAAATGGCTACAACACACTGTTGTGTGCCGATGTGTGGTGGGTGTGTATGGGTTTGTATGTGGTGGGTGTGTATGGGTTTGTGTGTTGGGTGTGTAGGGTGGGTGTATAGGAGTGTGTGTGGTGGGCGTGTATGGGTTTGTTTGGTGGGTGTGTAAGAGTGTGTGTGGTGGGGGTGTAGGTGTGTGGTTGGTGTAGGGGGTTAGCGGTGTGGTGGGGGTTTAGTGGTGTGGTGGGGTTGTAGATGTGGTGTGTGGTGGGGGGGTGGAGGTTGAGGGTGTGTGGTTGGGGTGTAGGTGGATGTGTAGGGGGCTGGTGAGGGTTTTGGTGTGTGTGGTTGGGTATGTGGGAGCTTAGGGGTCTGTGGTTGGGGTGTAGGGGGTAGTGGGGGTTTAGGGATGTGTGGTTGGAGTGTAGGTGTGTGTGGTGGATGTGCAGAGGTGCCTCGCAGGGTGGCACCTCGCAAATGCATAGCTGGCCTCGGTCTGGTTTCAAAATGGCCACGGCATGAAAAGTGTCTATTACTTTTATTAGCTGCTTTCATGGGTTCGAGGCAGTGAATTCGGGAGAGTTGTGATGTCAAAACGTAGTGAAATGGAATTAATCACGTTTTCTTTCAATTTCTTGCCTTTAAAGTTTAATATGAGGTGCTTCAGTATAAATCGAAATAAAATACAATTACTAATATTATATGCTATGGTTTACTATGTTTCTGAGTCATAAATCATAGTACGGAACAATTTTACTTAGTTGTGTCTATAACAACGCTATTATCGCCCACAAGTAGAAGGTGGCCGGATGGGGCGTGTCCATTCTGCGTACCCGACATGACTTTTTATCCGGCTCGACTTTAACCGACTTGGCTTTACCTGACCTAACTTTGCCCGACTTGACTTTACCCAACCCGACTGACTTTACCCGACCCGACTTAACCCGACCCAACATTACTTTACCTGACCCGACTTTACCCAACTTGACTTTAACCGACTTGACTTTACCCGACCTGACTTGCCCAACTTCACTTTACCAGACTTCATTTTACCTGACCTGACTTTACCCGACCTGACTTTAGCCAACTCGACTTTAGCCTTGGTTCGGTCACGAGTGGATTACGGCAGCATAGTATACGGTTACGCAAGGAAATTGTATATTGGGCTGCTAGACACAGTCCACCACCAGGGGCTATGCCTGGCCCTTGGGGCCTTCCGCACCTCACCGGTTCAGAGCCACTACGTTGAAGCCAACGAACCATCACTTAACAACAGGAGAATCAAACTGGCACACTACCCCCTACTAACATTACCTCAGACACACTGCTGGAGTGTGGTTAATTAGTTAGTTAATCAAATACTTTAACGTCTATCCTAATTATTTCTGTTTGTCTTAGGCTTACTGCATTTGTTCAATTGTGTTTGATATAAGTAAAGTCTTTTCTCAGAGTCCTCTACCCGTATGTTGAGTCCAGGGTTAATAGATAAAACCAACCGACATTCATCATGCCTGAAGAAGAGACCCAGGGCCGCAATAAATTACTTTGTCGCAAGAAAGAGAAATATCCAATTAACAACGCGGCCTTCAACACCACTGCAATCTCTCCTGCTGAGGTAAAGAAACGGACTATAAAATGTCACACACTGCCAAGGGTACCGCCCTAGACGTCTCATGCGGTGCTTGTTCCGCCCCGTTTGACCAGTCGTACAGGGTAAGCATCAAAACTTGCTGGCGATCCTCCCCTCAGTTGTACCCATGTCCATGCTCCACTTAAATAATTCAGTACTGCACCTGGAGATCTAAGTTCATCTGAGAGATATGCCGTATATGCCATTATTTGGTACTGAGATGGGTTAAATTGGTCCATATTAATTATTTGAGCGAAGTGTGTATACCTCTTAATATGTTGAAGTTTATTCTGCCATGTCCCTGGCGCTAGACCTGCCTTCATCAATGTCATAATCTTGTCATGCAGATCCAGGTTAAGGGCTGGGAATAGAGCGGCAAAAAAAAATTTTGCGATATTTCCAGGACGGACTACAGGTGAGGGTCGAACAGGGTGACCCCAAAATCGAACCTCCGTCGTGTCAGGTGGAGGTCACGGCACATACTCAATACCATGGACAAGGCTGCCGCATCTGTAAATTGCCTGCTTAGAGCATCGGCCAACACCAACAGTTTTCCAGGCTTATGTATCACAGACACAGAACAGTTTCTAATCGCGGCAAACTTCCAGAGCTCACGGGAACAGGCACACAATATGGGGTCTCGTCCGGCACCTGTTGACAAAACTATTTGAGAAGCGATGTTATCTGTATTAACAACAATATCATAGTTTTCCGGGTCTTGGGGGGCATAGCGGCGACAAGGTTTATTGCCTCCAGCTGAGCAATCTGGTGATTTTTCTCAACGAGTGCCTTAAGGTACAATTCAGAAATGTAATGAGTGAAGGAAAATGCCCCGCCACCTAACACTGAAGAGTCGCACTCGATAGTCCAGGTCTTATGAGGCTCGCGATGAATTAGAACCAATCCATTTGACTGCTCGGCATACTCTATAAACCACTTCACATCCTGCACTAAATCTGGGCTCACCACAGTCTTGCCTTTGAACGGAGCTGAACGGAAGGCATCAAGTATCCGGTTCATGAACCGGTGACTGAAAAGGATTTCAGTTGGATGAATGGGAGTACTTTCGGGCGATTATTCTCGGCTCTCATGATGGATCAGGACCACACCTCTCCTTACCTACTCTTTATTATATAACACAATCATGAATAAAATAGTGTGGAAATAGATTATTTGCATTGTCATTTCCTTAAGCTTTCCAATGACACACAGGTTTTGAAAATTGGTTAAGAAGTGAGAAAGTTGTGGCATTAAATTGAGGGAAATCCATGAGATGGGTCACAGAATTCAGCTGAAACAATGGACCAAAATTACCCATAAAAAACGCTTCTTAAAGTGTCACAACTTCCTTGATAATTGTGACAGATGATGATTTAGATATCATTAGAAAGGAATTAGTTTAGATACAGCAGACTATTCTGCATGACACTGTTATTAGTACAGGTACTACTACTAAGTAGTAGCAGTAGCAGTAGCAGTAGCAGTAGCAGTAGTAGTAGTAGTAGTAGTAGTAGTAGTAGTAGTAGTAGTAGTAGTAGTAGTAGTAGTAGTAGTAGTAGTAGTAGTAGTAGTAGTAGTAATAATAATAATAATAATAATAGTAGTAGGTAGGGTAACTTTGTTCTTGTTCTGGTTGATTAACTCAAGTCTCAGGCGTGACTGTGTCTGTGCACAGCAAGCAAGCAAGCAATGCCAATTGAATTGTAGAGTTGTCAAAGCGACCAGTCTGAAGACAAAACATTGCATCGTTAGGATAATCTAACGAAATTACAGGAATAACTTACTTAGCATACTCCAGTCCTACATGTGTGGGCCTTGCAGGAAGAGCAGGCAAGTACGTCATTGACATACGTTGATCCTGCGACCAATAATTGGGAAGACACGATGAATCAACTTCCATTCTGACGCTTATCTCCAAGTGACCGAACTGCACCGGAAGTAGATCTTTATTTTGTGCGCGAAAGGAAATAGTTCGGGAATTTAACGAGTGTGATGAAAACCACGTTGATTAATTCAATAACAACTAAGTTACTCATCTAGTTAGGTATTTTATCAACTCGGTGGGTTTAATTTGATTGGGCAGAGAATGTTGTTTATAAAAGTAAATACTCGGCGAGTGTAGTCCCGCGTATTACTACGTTGCTAGTGTAACAAAATAAACAGACCACGGCGTTTCGCGCCAAAACATTGAGACCTATACAGTATCATGCTAGACAGAGATCTGTAGTTGTTGGAAATGTGCCACAATTGATCTGGCGGGAAGAATATGTATACCAGTCTCTTGCTGCATAGTCCGATGAAAACATCAAATTTACAATACCAGAACAATTATCTGGATTATACATATCTAATTTAGATACCAATACTGGTGCATTTAATAAACATTTATCGCCACATAGAATGGACCTTTCTGAGGGAATTTAAAGCTGTGCTTAGAACCTGTTACTGCGGCAGCCTATATAGTGTATGAGTGTTGGCATGCTTGCTAAAATTAACATTCCATGCAGGGGCGTAGCTAGGCGTACGCGCGTACGCCAAAACGGCCACATCGTTTTGTCAACAACAAAATAATAATAATAATAAAGAGAGAGGGAGAGAGGGGGGGAGAGAGAGAGAGAGAGAGAGAGAGAGAGAGAGAGAGAGAGAGAGAGAGAGAGAGGAGGCATGTCCGGAGTGTCGAAAACTCAAGTCTAAAATCTGCCAGCTTAAGCTTAAGTGGCCCCCTAAACCCCCTGCCGAAATTAGGAGTACACATTGTTAAAGGTCTAGCAACGCCCCTGGCATGGTTGCACTTCAAATATCTCCAAAGTTAGACATTTAAAAAAGAAGTTACTTCAAACTGAAGTAAGGCAGGTTATAACAATAATATATATATATATTTATCCCCAAAAATGACAGAACCTCAAAACCATCGGACAATGCAACTTTAAATCCGAGCAAAAACTGTTTCATTAGGAATTCACTGTGGATGTGGTGTTTGCAGTCTGCAGTCTATAGCTATATTGGTTTAATGTTGAGAAATTGAAAGAGATTGGAGCGGGGGAAGGACGGCGATCAGCGAAGCACGACAGAACCCACATAGATTGTAGGCACTCTTCTGCTGTCATCACATGTTTTTTTTAAAAATGGCTATGACATTAATTCGTAAGTCGCCATAAGCATTCTTCTGACAATTAATTCCCTTATGGTAACAGCATGTG
This sequence comes from Branchipolynoe longqiensis, assembly GCA_030323885.1. Taxonomy (NCBI): domain Eukaryota; kingdom Metazoa; phylum Annelida; class Polychaeta; order Phyllodocida; family Polynoidae; genus Branchipolynoe; species Branchipolynoe longqiensis. Next base: position 61,842,893 of record CM059190.1, on the reverse strand, counting down.
GTCCCTTTCAAATTCAGACCGGATGCAGTGCTTTCCGTGCGGAAGGTGGGGGGTTCGAATCACGGCCGAGTCAAACCAATAACTTAGCTACCTAGCCTGGCGCTCAACACTAGGCATACTAAGAGAGGACAAGGACTGATTAGCTCAATATCCGGATGATGTGACTGAGTAGGATAGTCTACCATCGGGTCACATGGTGCTGGCGGTCTGGTCTACCAGTGGGACAGCCCTATAAAGTCGCCATGAGTGCGTATTGTCACAAGTCACTTCTGAAATGTAGCTGAAATGTACAGGACAAATAGTATACACGGACCTAATTGTCGGGGTGCTTAAGTATAGATCTATGACATTAATATCAAATCAGTAGGGCCTATTTACAAACAAACAACGACGGCTTGTTTACATATCGTTGGGGAGGGGTGTCACCAGGGGATGGCCCGGGGGAGGGGTGGTATGCTGGTATGTGGTGGCCGAGGATCTGCACCCACACAACCAAACAAAGCAACTCCACCCCAGCCACAGATAGCAATGCAGAGATACAGTCCTTCAACCTTGTATATGTGACTTACAGTTTACTTGTGTTATAATACAAATCCACTGTAGACACATTGGCCAGTGACGTCACTGTCACGTGATTTGCACTTGGGGTAACCCACCACTGTAATTGTACATGTTGCTGATAACATGCATAATTCAACACCTGACTACTGTAATATATGCATAAAAGACATCCAGGCATGTGCGGAGAACAAAGGATATGTAAATGAGATGACGTCGTAGACAAAGGGTGCCGGCGGTTCAGGACACTGGACGGTGAATAAAAGCATTCAGTATCCAGAAGTCAAAATGTTCAGACGTCATACTTTCACATGGTGTCAGATAAGGACAATGCCGCCCGCTAACACACTGCCGGGTCTCAGGCCACCAGGACAGCTCATCCTCTGCAACAATGCACGACCGAACTGGAAAACATGGATCAGAGCATATGATATATATGCCACGACTGCAGGTGGTCGTAACAAAGACAGAACGAGTACAATGCTGTATCTTTCTCCATGTCGCCGGTGAAGAAGCGCAAAAGGTCTTTGCCAATATGTCCATCGCGCTCGCTGAGCGAGACAAGATCGGACCGCTCACCGATGCGTTTCAAGCATACTGTACTGGTAAATGCAACTTAATAATAACACGCTACCGCTTTAATTCTCATGAGCAAGCTACTGAGAACATGTCCACGTATATTACTGCGTTAAGAGACAGAGTAAAAGATTGCGAGTATGGACCGGTGGAGGAATCACTTTTGCACGATCGGTTGGTGGCTGGTGTAAAAAAACACTAATTTGAGAAACAAAATGCTACAGACAGCGGACCTGATAGTGGAAAAGTGCATAAACATGTGCGAGCTCAGTGAGTTCAGTTCTGATCAGTTGGAGTACAAAAGATCAGACATTGAAGTCAAAGAAATTGATTTTCTAAATAGGTATGCGACTGCATGTACCGGTGCACTGGTGGTTCATCCGTCTGGGCCACCATCTTGGAAGTCGCCATCTTGGAAAGCTGGCGGCACCGGTGCAGGCGAGTTCAAGATCCACTGTCAAAACTGTGGCTACGAACACCGCCGGGGAGTCTGCCCAGCTAAAGGCAAGACGTGCATGTCCTGCAAGAAGGTCGGGCACTTCGGGAAGGTTTGCCGGAGCAGACCATGGAAGAGCCCGACCCTCACAATGCTGAGCAAGACCCTGATCTGGCGGAAGTCAATGTGTTGACGACGGATCTATTTGTCGGTGCCGTCGACCGCATCACAGAAATCGATGATGAACTCTGCTATGTGACAGTCCGAGTGAACGGTCATCCAGTCAAGTTCAAGCTTGACACGGGGTCGGAGGCGAACGTGCTGCCTAGGAACATCTTCAACAGAGTTATACCCGGACAGCTGACCCGCTGTTTGCCTTTGACTTTTTCGGGGCATCGGATCACCCCAGATGGTGAGGCAGTAATGAGGATCGATGGGAGATACTTCACATTCCAAGTGGTGCAGAACTGCCCGCCTATTTTGAGTAAGCAGGCTTGTATTGTGTTGAAATTGTTGGCGCGCCTCGACGAGGTGGTCTCTAGAGTGCCGACGAACATTTCCACCGAGTGACAACCACAGTTCGCGAGCCGAACATCTGGTAAGCAAATACAAAGAGGTTTAGGTCTCATAATATCAAAGGCTGTCATTCATGTTGATAAATCTGTACAACCTGTTGTCGACCCGCCGAGGAGGATTCCATATGCAATTCAAAACAAAGTACACGACAAGCTTAAGTGTATGGTCGAAATGGGTGTAATTGTTGGGCAAGATGAGCCCACTGAATGGGTTAATTCCATAACAATCGTAAAAAAAACTAATAAGATAAGGATCTGTCTGGATCCGACTAAGTTGAACAAAGCTATGAAGAGAGGGCCATTTCCGACCAAAACCATTGATGAAATTATAGCTAAGACGGCTAATGCACAGTATTTCTCAGTGTTGGACGCCATGACAGGGTATTGGCAAATAAAGTTAGACTATGAAAGTTCACTGTTGTGCACATTTAACACTCCATGGGGCCGGTACAGGTACACCCGTCTGCCTTTTGGCATCAAAACAGCAGGTGACATTTTTATTCAGGAGATGCGCCGTGTCATGGACGATCTACCCGGTATCGGTATAGTCACGGACGACATTTTGGTATTAGGTCAACCATGGAGTAGCAAAACGACTGACTCAAAGTAGTGCTGGACCGAGCTAGGTCGGTAAATCTTAAGTTAAGCGAGTCAAAATCTTTGTTATGCAAAACAACAGTAAAGTATGTACATCATCAACTTACCCAACAAGGTGTGAAGCCTGATCCAGACAGAATACAAACAATAGTAGACATGCCAGAGCCGCACGACAAACAAGGCATGCAGAGGTTCCTGGGATATGTGCACAAGTTCATACCAAACATATCCGAGATCGCCAAATGACTGCGCACGCTCCTCACGAAGGATGTCGCGTGGCACTGGCAGAGTGAACAACAAGTTGCATATGACAAACTCAAAGAAAAGTTGAGGACTACGCCTGTCTTAGGATACTATAATGTCAAGAAACCCATTGTTATTCAGGTAGACGCTTGTCAGTCAGGGCTAGGGGCTGTGTTAATGCAGGAAAACAAACCAATCGCACTTTCATCTCGTCCGCTTGACTGAGCGCAGTGTGGGTAAGCCACTATCCACAAAGAAATGCTCGCCATATGTTTCGGATGCTAGAGGTTTTAGACTATATCTTTGGCAAGGGAGTTCAAATTCAAATGGACTATAAACCGTTAGTGGCGATAATGAAGAAACCGATACATAAATTGTCGGCACGAATGCAAAGAATGCAAATGCGTCTGCAGAATTACAATGTCCAGTTGTGTCATGTTAATGGTTCTCTGATGTTCTTTGCAGACACGTTGTCCTGAGCACACAGTTCCAATGTAGGTCATGCTGACCTATTTGACGACACACTCAGCGTTGCTGCAGTGGACATGCAATCATCCAGTCTGTTAAGTAAAATTGTCCTAGAGTATGAAAGTGATGTTGATAACACATTGTAATCTGTGGTTGTGTAGGCAGGCTATAGTGAAATCAATACAGGCAAAGAGAAAGGAAGAGTATAAAGTGTGAAAGAAGAGAGAGAGTCAAGCCCTCTGGTTTATTATTTATATGGTACATGGATTCAGTATAGAGTATCACCCCACCCCATTCTTCCAATGAGAAACAAGCATTTCTAGCTCTACCAATAGGGTTGCAGCATTCCTGGTCCACATGGTTACCAGTGATCTGCCCACCACCACCAAGCTGTGTGGCTCCCCTGCCCACCACCTGCCTTGAGTTTGCGTGTGATGATCCTGACTAGCAGAGGGGGGAGGGGGTAGTGTGTAGGGCTCTGAGTGCCCCTTACACGCAGTCCTGCCAGCACTACTATGTCTATTTACCTATCAATCAAGCACCACCAGCAACTACATAAACACATTTATGCACCTGGCCATGTATACCTATTTCAAAATAGAATATTTGCATTCCCCCACCAATGCATTATTATCGAAATATTTTACAACATATTGAAAGTGGGTGGAACACTACACGCATACAAACAACTCCATGTCTCAGACAGTACATTCCATACAAAGCCGAGCTAACTGTAGAAAACAACTTAGTTATGAAAGGCAATCGAGTTGTGGTACCTCCAAAGCTCCGTGGTGAAATGATTGAAGTGTTGCATGAGACGCACTTGGGGATCACTAAGTCCAAGCAGTTGGCACGTGACTGCAAGTTCTGGCCTAACATAAATAAACAAATTGAGGAAAAAGTCAGTCGGTATGACACATGTCAGAATAACGGTGAAAATGTGCACAACAAATGTGAACTACCTGATAACATGTCAACCTTACGGAAAAATATGGGTGGATTTATTTGAGATAAATCATGAAAATTACCTGATAACTGGAGATTATTACACTAAGTATCCTGAGGTAATGTTGTTGAAAGATATGGCATCTGTGACAGTCATCGAGGCTATGAAGGATAACTTTGTGAGGCATGGTATTCCGGGCCAGGTGATTTCGGAGAACGGTCTGCAGTTTAAGAGCCACAAGTATAAAGAATTTGCAAAACACTATGGGTTTGCAGCCACATATTCGAGTCCGCAGTACCCCCAAAGCAATGGCCAAGTCAAAAGATTTGTGCAAACAAACAAAAACATGTTAAAAAAGTGCTTAGACACGAAGACAGACTTTCAGCTAGCTTTGTTAAATTATAGGAACACTCCATTGCCCGTCTTGAATGCATCTCCGGCCCAGCTGCTCATGAGCAGAAGGCTGAGGGGAAGGTTGCCGATGGCGGAAGAAAATTTAATACCCGAAGCACAAAACCCGAAGAAAACACAAACATGACAAGAAATGGCGCACGGCGCACAAACCAATGAGAACTGGCGATAGTGTCAAATATAAGAACCATGCAGGGGAGTGGAAGAAAGGGTAATTTTAGGGCGTACAGGGCTGTCAGGAAGAAAATATCAAATTTTGAACTAGTCAGGGAATATGTTGTACAGAAACAGGGTTCAGATTATAAGGGCGCCAGAAGGGAGGCAGTCCGAGCCAGTCGGGCGGGCACAAAGTGTGCCGATGGCACATTCGAATGTAAACAACGCGGCTAATCTAACTAGGTCAGGTCGGGTGATTAGACCGGCAGACAGGCTAGACCTATAGGTTAGTCATTTGAAAGCTGTAGTCACATGTAAACACATATGCATGTTAGTTTAAGTTATATTGTTATTGAGTAGTGTATGGTTATGATGTCAAGCCAGACGCTATGTCGTATAGGAGGCTAAGCAGGCGGACATTTCAAAGGACAGCAGTGACATGATGCACTCAGACATTTGATAAACCTGTGGTTAAAGCTAAGTACCCGTAATATTTTCTTGTATTAATATTATTGCATTGTATTTTGAACATGTAAGCTTGGTGTGATGATGACGATTTTGAGACATTGCATGTCTCAGAAATACTTTGAGGGGGGGATGTAAGATATGCATAAAAGACATCCAGGCACGTGTGGAGAACAAAGGATATGTAAATGAGATGACATCACAGACAAAGGGTGCCGGAGGTTCAGGACCCTGGACAGTCAATAAAAGCATTCAGTATCCAGAAGTCAAAGTGTTCAGAAGTCATACTTCCACAACTACGGGCTCCATAGTGATGCATACCATAGCTGTAATATATGCACAAAAGACACCCCTGCAGGCAGGTGTGGAGAACAAAGGAATATGTAAATGAGATGATGTCAGAGTTCAAAAGGTGCCGGCGGTTTCGGGCCCTGGCCGTGAATAAAGCATTTAGTATCCAGAAGTTAAAGTGTTCAGACGTCGTACTTTCACATGGTGTCAGATAAGGACAATTCTGCCTGCTAACACGCTGCCGGGCCTCAGGACGCCAGGTCAGCTCATTCTCTGCAACAACGCACAATCAAACCGGCAAACATAGATCAGAGCATATAACATATATGCCATGGCTGCAGGAGTCGTTTCAAAAACAGAACGAGTGCAATGCTGTATCTTCCTTCACGTCGCAGGCGAAGAAGCCCGTAAGGTTTTCGCCAACATGTCCATCACGCTTGCTGAGCGAGACAAGATCAGACCGCTAATGGAGGCATTTCAAGCATATTGTGTAATATATGCATAATAGACGTCTAGACACGTCTGTAAGATATGCTAATGAGATGATGTCATGGAAAGTTTAGCCGGTGGTTCAGTGAGCCCTGGACGGGAATAAACCATTCAGTATCCAGAAGTCAAAGTGTTCAGACGTTGTACTTTCACATGGTGTCAGATGAGGAAGAATGCCGCCCGCTAATACACTGCTAGGTTTGCGGCCGCCTGGTCAGCTTGTCCTCAGCAACAACGCAAGATCGAACTGGAAAACATGGATCAGAGCATATGACATATACGCCATTGCTGCAGGTGTCATATTGAAGGCAGAACGAGTGCAATGCTGCATCTTTCTTCACGTCGCTGGCGAAGAAGCGCAAAAGGTTTTCGCCAATACGTCCATCGCGCTCGCTGACCGAGACAGGATCGGACCACTCACGGAAGCATTCCAGACATATTGTATAGGCAAGTGCAGTTTGATAATAACAAGGTACAAGTTTAATTTGCATAATCAAGCTACAGAAACTATGGCCACGTACATCACGGCGCTAAGAGACAAAGTAAAGGATTGCGAATATGGGACAGTGGAGGAGTCGCTGTTGCGCAATCGGTTGGTGGCTGGCATAAAAAACATTAATTTGCATAACAAACTGCTGCAAACTGCTGAGTTAACTCTGGAGAAGTGTGTGAGTATGTGTGAAATGAGTGAATTCAGTTCGGATCTGTTGGAGGACACCAAATCAGATTTTGAGAGTAAGGAAATTGATTTTCTTAAGAACTATGCTACTGCGTGTACCGGTGCACCAGCAGTTCGGTCATCGGCGACACCATCTTGGAAATCGCCATCTTGGTATTCTGGCGGTACCAGTGCAGGAGAGTTCTAAATCCGCTGTCAGAACTGTGGATACGAACACCGCCGGGGAGTCTGCCCAGCGAAAAGCAAAGCTTGCATAGCCTGCAAGAAGGTTTGGGCACTTCGGTAAGGTCTGCCGGAGCAGACTGGGCAGGGTCAACGAATTGGCCATCGAAGAGCCCGACCCTCACAATGCTGAGCAAGACCCGGATCCGGCGGAGGTCAATGTGCTGACAACGAATCTGTTCGTCGGTGCCGTTCACCACGGTGCCGAGCAAGATGCCGAGCTGTGGTATGCGACTGTCCGAGTGAACGGTCGCCCTGTCAAGTTCAAGCTCGAAACCGGGTCAGAGGCAAACATGCTTCCAAGGAATGTCTTCGACAGAGTTGCTCCGGGGTAGCTGATGAACACCAGGTGTTCGTTGGTGACATTCTTGGGACATCGGATCACTCCTGACGGTGAGGCGTCGGTCGACGTGAATGGCAGAAACTTCAGGTTCCAAGTGGTGCGGAACTGTCACCCTATTTTGGGGAAACAGGCTTGTGTGACATTGAACCTGCTGGCTCGGGTTGACGAGGTGCACACTGCCATGCCGATGAACATTTCTAAGCTGAACGACAGTCCCAGTGCCTGGGCTGAACAGCTGGTAAGCGAATACAAAGACGTGTTTCAAGGTTTAGGTCTTATCAAAGCAAATGCTGTCATTCATGTTGATAAATCTGTACAACCTGTTATAGATCCGCCTAGGAAAATCACATTTGCTATTCAAAGTAAAGTATGCAGTGAACTTGATCGCAGGGTAGAGTTAGGTGTAATAGTTGAGCAGGATGAACCTACTGAGTGGGTTAATTCCATAACTATCGTAAAAAAAACACAAATAAGATAAGGATTTGCCGACTAAGTTGAACAAAGCGATAAAGAGAGGGCCTTTCCCTACCAAAACAATTGACGAAATTATTGCCAAGACGGCAGATGCAAAATATTTCTCAGTTTTGGATGCAATGACAGGGTATTGGCAAATAGAGTTAGATGAAGAAAGTTCACGTCTGTGCACGTTTAACACTCCATGGGGCCGGTACAGGTACACAGGCCTGCCTTTTGGCATCAAAACAGCCGGTGACATTTTTATTCAGGAAATGCACCGGGTCATGGACGATCTACCCGGGATCGGGATCGTCACAGACGACATTTTGGTATATGGGTCAATGGTTGAGGAACACAACGAGAGGCTCAAGGCCGTGTTGGACCGAGCTAGGTCGGTAAATCTCAAACTAAACGAGACAAAATCTTTGCTATGCAAAACTACAGTAAAGTATGTAGGTCATCAACTTACCTAACAGGGGGCGCAGCCTGATCCAGACAGAATACAAGCAATCGTAGACATACCAGAGCTGCGTGACAAACAAGGCGTCCAAAGGTTCCTGGGCATGGTTGGGTATGTGCACAAGTTCATACCTAACATGATCGAGATTGCGAAACCACTGCGCATGCTCCTCGCTACGGATGTAGCGTGGCACTGGCAAACCGAACAGCAGGGTGCTTTTGATAAGTTGAAGGAGAAGTTGAGAACTGCTCCTGTGTTGTCTTATTATAATGTAAACAAATTGAGGAAAAAGTCAGTCGGTGTGACACTTGCCAGAACAACCGGAAAAGTTGATAAGCCACCCGATAGACTGTCAGCCGTATGAGAAAGTAGGAGCAAGCAGACTTGTTTGAATTAAACCATAAAAATTACCTTATAATTGTCAATTATTACACAAAGTATCCAGATGTAACATTGTTGAGTGATACGTCGTCTGTCACAGTAATTGAGGCGATGAAGGAAAATTTTGCTAGGCACGGTATTCCTAGTCAGGTCATTTCGGACAATGGTCCGCAATTTAAGAGCCATGAGTACAGGGAGTTTGCACAACACTATGGTTTTAAAGCCATGTATTCCAGTCCGCAGTATCCACGTAGCAATGGCCAGGTGGATAGGTTTTTACAAACGGTAAAGGACATGTTGAAGAAATGCGAGAAAACAAATACAGACTTTCAGTTAGCTTTGTTGAACTATCGGAACACTCCATTGCCTATCTTGAATGCATCTCCGGCTCAGCTGCTCATGAGCAAAAGGCTGAGAGGGAGGTTGCCGATGGCGAAAGAAATTTTGGTACCCGAGACAAAAAATCCGAAGAAAGTGCAGACAGCGAAAAGACAACAAAGCCAGAAAGTGTTTCATGACAAGAAATGCGGTAAGCCGCACAAGCCTATGAAAGTTGGGGACAAGATAAAGAGCAGACACAAAGTAGGTCAGCATCATTGCCAAATGTAAACAGTGCAGCTAATCTAAGTAGGTCGGGTGATTAGGCCGGCGAGCAGGTTAGACCTGTAGTGAGTCAGTCACGTTGAATGTATACACACGAACAAATGTGCATGGTAGGCTTAAGTTTGTGTTTCAGCTGCATTTGGTGTGTGTTGTAATTGATGGACAATATATCATGTGGAGGCTAAGCAGCCGGACGTCAGAGGACTTCAGTGCCATAGTGCGCTCAGACATTCGCTAGAACCTGTGGTTTAAGCTAAGTATGCATATTTGTTTGATTATTGTATGTTCATTTTACTCGGTATATATATTTATAGTGATGGTCATTTTAAAACATTGCATGTTTCAAAAATACTTTGAAGGGGGAATGTGATATATGCGTAATAGACGTCTAGACATGTCTGGTAATATGCTAATGAGATGGCATCATGGAAAGTTTAGCCGGCAGTTCAGTGAGCCCTGGACGGGAATAAACCATTCAGTATCCAGAAGTCAAAGCGTTCAGACATTGTACTTTCACAGGTGGTAAGGTGTGGTATGGCATATCTCTACACCACGGTCCCGCAAAGCACCCATGACTAGTTGATTTTTTAATTCGGCACCATTGTCAGTTAGGAAAATTTCCGTCCCCGAGTATCGCGGTATGTATTCGCGTATCAACTAGTCCCAAATACCCTGCGCTGATTTGTCCGGCAGTGGTTTCACCTCTACCCACCCCGTACAATGGTCCATAATGGAGAGCAAATAACGATTTCCCTCCGGACTGGTCAGGAACACGCCCATCAGGTCCGCTGCTACCATTATTCCCGGCACCTTTGGTAGAGGCATGGCGGTTGTAGGTGGTTTATCGCGTTTGGTGCGATTCACCTGACACGCGGCGCACATGGAGATGTATTCCCATACGTCCCATGCCATTCCGGCCCACTTAAAGCGTTCTTGTATTCTCGCCATTGTTTTCGCCTGTGTCATGTGACCCACCTCAAGGTGCGCACGGTGGATTACTCTCTCCCTGAATACCCTGGGGAGAATCAATCTCGGGTAGCTTGATTTTTCCATGTGGTGCTCGCAGTGTGTACAGCAAACTCTCTTGCAGCACAAACCTGTATATCCTAGATACCCAACTGGTATTCTGGCATCTCCCGTTGGGCCGTTAGCAACTCCGCATGGTCCAACTGATAGTGCCCAAATGGTATCTCTTCTTCCGATACACAAATATTGACCGTGGTCATTTCCTCCGGCTCAGTGGCTTCCGCGGTCAGTCTTAGCCGCGACAACATGTCCGCTCATGTGTTATCTTCCCCCTTCATATACAGAATCGGTGCTGCATATTCCGCCAGTAGTATAGCCCACCTCTGTATTCGCATGTTCTTGATTTCCTTCTTGAAGAGACAATGCAGTGGCGCATGGTCGGTGTTGATTTTTACATCTGCACCCTAGAGATATGGTCACAATTTGACCAGTGCGTAGATCAAGGCATATGCCTCCTTCTCCACAGTTGAGTAATTCAGCTGTGCAGCAGTAAATCTACCACTGATGAAGCGCACGGGTCTGGCGACACCATTTTTTATCTTCTTGCACCAGTATCGTGCCCATACTGTAGTCAGAAGCATATGTGTATAGTTTGTAGGGTTTAGATCGGTCAGGAAAGTACTACACTGTTAAGTAATAGTTCCTTCAACTCGTCCCAAGCCCTTTGACACACCTACGTCCACATGAACTTTACATGCTTACCCGTCAGGGCCGTTATTGGTGCGACTATATTGGCGTAGTTAGGCATTAACTGCCGGTAGTAGTTTGCGGAGCCCAGTAGGCATCAGACTTCTTGTTTTGTAGTAGGGGCTGCCATTTCCCGGATGGCCGCGACTTTCTCCGGGTCAGCTTTTAGGCCGTCCTTACCCACAACGAAACACAACAACTTCACCTCTGTTGCTGCGAATTCACATTTTGCTGGCTTACTGGACAGTCCCTGCCCTCGCCCTGCCCTCAATACTTTGCCCACATGGATACGATGTGAGTTCTCATCCGGGGAGTATATAATTATATCGTCCAAGTAAATTAAACAATATTTCCCCAGTTGTGCCGCCAATATCACATTCATCATGCGCTGGAACACTGCCGGTGCATTACACAGACCAAACTGCATCCATGTGAACTGGAACAGTCCCATATGCGTGGCAATCGCAGTCTTTGCTCAACTCGATTCTCCCACTCAGACTTGCCAGTATCCCGATTTTAGGTCCAGTTTTGTTAACACCTTAGTGCCACCCAACTGATCGAAGATATCCTGTATTCTCGGCATTGGGTAGGCGTCTTTGCGGGTTACCGCATTCAGTTTGCGATAGTCCCCGCAGATCCTCATCGTGCCACCCTTCTTTGGCACCATCGTCACTGGTGATGCCCATGGGCTACGGCTAGGCTCGATAATGCCCTGGTCTAGCATACCGTGCAGTTTGTTCTCCATCATGGTGCGTTTATCCAGTGGCATGTGGTATGGGCGTTGATTGATGGGGTGAGCCAACCCGGTATCAATATGCATCTCCACTACATTTGTGGCTTTCAGTGGCCCGTCCGCTGATGGAAACACCTCTGGGTATGCCTTTTTCCATATCTCCCTGTCGGAGATGTCTTCCCGTATCGCATTCATCTCCCGCGATCCCCATTCATGAGTAAAATTACACAGCACCACCTGTTGTCTCTTATATAGTAAGGTGGCACCACAAAATAATAATGCATCGGTCCCTAATAACATATCATGCTGTAAATCTTTTACTACATAACAATTAATTCTGACATTATATATATTCATCTCCGCTATTCCTTTTGTTATCAATAAGTGACCGGACAGTGAGCGCAATCCCATTCCTGCTTCCAACCTCTCACTCGCTGCTCCTAATTCTACCAGCCGCTGCCAACTAGCGGCTTTTATTATTGAACGTGCCGCTCCCGTATCCACCAATGCGGTCAGTCTCGCGCCGTTAATCGCAACACTCACCGTTGGCCTGTGGTCGGTCGCGGCTTCTAGTTTCCTGACAGCAGGCTGTACTGGCCGTCCATCAGCTAGCCGTTCTTCTGCCACTGTGGCACCTGGGTCTGTTGCATCTCCCACTGTCCAGCATTTTGACAGAATCATTGGATATGGGGACTGCCACATGTCCAGCATCTCAGGGGTGGCCTGCTCTCATTTCTGTTGACCTCCCTCCCCAGTCCTTTTCTGTGTGTTGCTGACGCCTGTACTTGCGGCCTGGGGTTGTACGGCACCGCTTTTCCGGGATTTCCTTGTGGGGACATCAGGGCCTTTATCTCTCCCTGTAGGGTTTTCCTGTTGTTCTCTGGCACGCTCCTTCCATTCGCTGCGGTCTGGGGGTCGGGGTTCTGTGGAGGGTTGCTTGGTTTGGGCGCATTCTCCTGGAGTGCCGCCTGCACCTTTTCCTCCCTCTCTAATGCCTTCGTCTCGCCCCTCTTCCAGGCGCGGCCCTCTGCGATGGCTGTTTCGAAGGCCTCCTCTAGGGTTGTGGGCCATCGAAAGTCCACCGCGGTGATCACAGCCTCATTTCTCAATGAGTCCGTGAACAAACCTAGCAGTATCTCCACCTAGTCCAGCCCCGGTTTGGCTTCCCTGGTGTCCCAGCCCCTCTCTACTGCCAGTCGGAAAGATTGGCAATATGCTGCATCCGTTTCACCCCATTCCTGCCTCATCTTACTCACAACATTCCGCAGGTGGTCACATTCATCTTGCAACAGGAGTGCCTCGGTGACCGCCCTGTCCACTGCGCTCCAGTCTCCCTCCCTGTCTTCCCTGAAGACACCGTAAATAATGTCTTGTAGCATACCCGCTCGCAAAGCCCAGGGAGAACAGTGTGATCTCCTCCCTGGTGGCTTCTGCGAGGTGCTCCGCGCGACCGATCTGTCTCAGCCATTCACGGAGACCTCCCGCATCTGTGCCATTAATTACCGTCATTGACTTCCCATAATCTCAGAGGATCTTCACCCGGTCCGACCTGGCTCTCTGGGCTGCGGCTGAATCTTCTCTCTCCTCCCTCCTTACGTCCAGGGTCTCCCTGGCATCTCTTGTCTCTGTGTCTTCATTTATTTCTCTTCTCTCTGTGTCTTCATTTATGACCACATCGATCTTGGATGCACAGAACTCTAGCCAATAGCTGGCTTTATCTTTGGTCTGATCGATCCCCCCAGTCACTGCGGATCAGTCATACCAGTCCTCAAACTCCTGTTTGACTTGCGTCTGGTGTGAGTCTCGGGACAGCATAATTGCGTTTGATTTGGCAGGTTAATATGAGTTCAATTATGCATCAATACACTTGTACCTGTTTTCCACCAACCTTACACGTTTCCTTCCTCATTGAGCTCCCACCACTCCGTCTTCGCTGGTGCCATCCTCTCGCCGTTGTGTCTGCCATGTCGCTCGTCTTACTTCCCTCTAACCACATCCCACGCGTCCCGCCCAACTGCATTGCTCGAGTTACGTGGTCGCCAGTATGAAATCCCTTACTTGCGAGCTCCTGCAAATCTATGCGGGCTGCAGAGTGCTATTGATGGCCGATCCCGTTAGGTGCTACACGGGGGTTATGGTTACTGTGATTATGTTCTCTCTTTCATTAGTTGTACTTCCCAACCAGGCTATACTGTCCGGATATCCGGTGTAATGCGTATGGTTCATAGTTCCCCCTTTTCTCTCTATATTATATGAATTATATATTTAGAGCTTACCCCATAGTAGACACAACACACAACACAACACGCGATCCGAGTTCAGCACCAGCAGAAGTATAGATAAGAGATGATCCTGAATGCTTAGTTTTATTCACTTATATAATGTTTTCAGATACATACAACAGTGGATGTTATAGAGCTCCTTATTGGCTATTACACTCATGCACACCAGTCACTCCTCTCCCGCATGATCTCTCCCTAACATTGTTCACCATTGGCTGCCTGTCTGGGGGTGGCCTGGGGCTCGTCTGGGGCTCTTTCGCCCTGGATGAGCCACGTTTCAGCCACGGTTTAACCCGGAGCACCCCTGGACTATCCCGGATTAGCCCCGGCAGACCACTCCCGGACTGCCCAGATAAGAGCCTGTCATCCCGGATCAGCTACGGATCGCCCCGGACTGCCGGATCCTTCCGTTGATGTTCCGAACTGCTCCTTCAGCCCCAGTGACACCCACCCGGATCACGAGCTCGTCTGGGGCGATCTGGCCTGATCCGTGGCTCGTCCGGCCTCGTCCGGGCTCTGCCCCAGATGTTTTATAAAACATTCAGGGTGGTCTGGGGGATTTTGCGATCCGGGCTCGATCCAGCAACTAAGCGGCAGTTAGAGATTGAACCTTTTGAAGATGGATCGGAATCGGACGATGGCATGATTAAGGATTTGAATCGTATAGCTGGGAAGAAAGGTAGACAGTCAGGTAAAGTTAAATTGCTTCCAAATAAGTATGTGATTAGAGACGAAAAGAAAGGTAAAGTAGCATTGGGGGATTCTAAATGATTCGAGTATCTGGCTGCCATTAGGCGGATGGTTAAGCGGGGTGATGTACTGGTTAGTTGGGTAGAGAAGACTGATGATCACGTAGATACCATACTGGATATGGCACAATTGTATACATGGGGGACGTGTTTAAACTATTCATAACAGATTTTTAACATGATAACCGACAAAAGACTGCCAGAGGGATGGGAAAATGAGCAAAAAATAATTGAAGTGCGTAGGGATGTTTGTGGCTTAGGTCAAAGGTTGTCGAGAGCTGGGGGGAAGAGTAGTAAGGAATATGGATCGTCAGAGTTTAATAGAGTCAGACGGTAGTCCTTGTACCATTTGGAACCGGGGTAAGCATTGTGGCTTCTACAGTAGCCACGGTGAAGGTAGTGACCGTTACACTCATATTTGTGCATGGTGTGCATTCAAATTGAAGAAAAAACATTATCATAAGGAAATGGAGTGTAAGTCGAAAGTGAAATCCAAGGAATTGATCAACGTGTGAAGCATTTTCAGTGAGCAGTCAGCATGGGATCGATTTCAACTCAAGTACAGTGCATATATCGTCGGTTGGAGTTCGGAGTTGCGAGCGACTTCCGCAAGATGGCAGTATCAACACGTTTGCTGAACCGCGTTGGGTGCCGTCGGTCCCTATCATCAGGCAGTGAGTGTTGTTTTGGGGAGTTTTCAGTCGCATTGGTGCGCTGAAGGCTGCAAATCTGCAGCACTGAATGGGCACCACTGAAAGCAGTCCTATGTGGGCGGGAGTTGACTTCCGGTGGGTAGTGATCAGAGGAATTGAGGGGTAGGGGGGAGGGGGGGAGGAAGGAAAAAGGCAGCCTAAGAGTCCAACCACAGTCCTCTGAGAGGGCCGGGAGAGGCTGGGTGGTTGGTGTAGTTTTACACCCCAGTAAGACCCTAGGCCATACCAGGATGTGCACGGACTTGTAACAGCGTGCACTCATGGCAACTTTATAGTGTTGCCCCACTGGGAAATCAGGCCGCCGGCGCCATGACCCGATGTCCCACACAGTCACATTATCCTGACACTGTGCGCTCAGTCCCTGTCCTGATTTCATAATGCCAAGTGCCGAGCAGCAACAGGTACCCATTTTATAAGTCATTGGTTTGACTCGACCAGGATCCAAACTTCAGTCCCTCCAGATTCACCGGTATGCACCGTAAGTCCGGCCAAGGCCAGAGGAAGAAGGGAAGTGTGTTATGTGTGTGTAACACACAGTGTGTTATGCGTGTAAAATTAACGGGTGATTTACAGCAAACACCTCTAACTGATGTCATCAAGAAGCCTGTGTTCCGTAGATGCGGTTGCGATGGTGATCATTATCAACAACGCCTAAAGCTGCGAACACACTGGACGCGTAACTGGCGCGTGCGCCATGCGACATGCGGGCGTCAAAAATCAAAATGTATGTAATAATGAGAACCCGAACACACTGGCGCATGCGGCTCTCGTGCGTGTGGCTCTCGTGCGTGCATCGCGTGTGTGTCACAAATCGCTTTTGGAGCGATTCTTTACGCTTGACGCGTGGTGACGCGTGGCTTTTGACTGAATTTGCCCGACTTTGCCTGACTTTGCCCGACTTTGCCTGACTTTGCCCGACTTTGCCTGACTTTGCCTGATTTTGCCCGACCACACAGTGTGTACAGCGTGTTATGTGTGTGTACCACACAGTGTGTTATGTGTGTAGCACACAGTGTGCTATGTGTGTGCAACACACAGTGTGTTATGTGTGTGTACCACACAGTGTGCTATGTGTGTGCAACACACAGTGTGTTATGTGTGTACCACACATTGTGTTGTGTGTGTACCACACAGTGTGTTATGCGTGTAACCCACAGTGTGTTATGTGTGTGTACCACACAGTGTGCTATGTGTGTGCAACACACAGTGTGTTATGGGTGTAACACACAGTGTGTTATGGAGGTAACACACAGTGTGTTATGTGTGTGTAACGCACAGTGTGTTATGTGTGTGTACCACCCAGTGTGTTATGTGTGTGTAACACACAGTGTGTTATGTGTGTGTACCACACAGTTTTTTTATGTGTGTGTAACGCAGTATTATGTGTGTGTACCACACAGTGTGTTATGTATGTGTAACACAGTGTGTTATGTGTGTAACACATAGTGTGTTATGTGTGTGTACCACACAGTGTGCTATGTGTGTGTCCTGATATGACCTTTGACGCATGGCAAACGCATCCAGTGTGTTCCCCATTTGCGCGTGAGAACCGCATGACACCCGCTTATACATGACACATGCCCGACGCACGCATCCTGTCTGTCCATAGCTTTAGTCGCCAAAGGCAGGGCACTGTAGTTTCTCTACTAACAATTGCTTGTGCAATTCACCCTATTCACGCCGCGGCCATGTTGAAACCAGACCGAGGGCACTTACGCGTCGGCGAGGCGCTGCTGTATGTAAAGTGATGTGAATACTTTTTTGTCTACCAAAACCTCTCAAAATCACTCAAATTTTAGGGTATTCATTCTTTAAAGTAACATATTTTTCTATCTATTGGCCAATTTTCACAAAGATTGGGTGACCCTTGCATGGTGATTTTTCCCATTCTTTAACTACAATGTGACTGTCAACTTCAAGTCTGCATAGTTATGGTGGTATCACGTAATGCAGCTTAATAAAATGCAGCTTAATAAAAGCTTTAAAAGGGTTAAAATATTAAAAGAAAATATATCTATATTAAGAAAGTTATACAATTTTGAATTTAAGAAAAGATTGGCAGCCAAGGTGAGCGACTTTGTTGACATTGCCTACTGAAATGCATCTGATCATCACTCAATCTTCATGAAAATTGACCATAAATAGAAAAAAGGTATGCAAAAATGAATATGATAGTTTCAAAAGTGATATCTTCAAATTTGACTCCTTTAATTTCTGTAGTAGTTCATACACATCGGCACACAGTCGTGTCTTATGGCCATTTCGAATACCGACGCTTACTCAGCCTCGTTCTGATGACGAATTAGGTCGCGCGTGAATAGGGTGAATACAGATGCTAAATTTAAAACATTTATAGGTGGTCCTGCCACCGGCTTGGTGCTTGGTTCTACCACTGAACCCCCCAGATTTTCTAATATTAAAGAAATGGTAAGGGCCTGTCACACTACGACCTATGGCGGTAGCGTATGCCAGCATATGCAGTTTTCGACCGATACACCGTCATACGCCGTCATAGGTTACACATAGGTTCGCCATAGGTCATATACGCTCTTCATAGGTCGTCATAGTTTGGTGTAGGTCGAGCCGCCGAAAAATGTTTGTGCATGTTCAAAATTTCCAACCTATGCTGGTGTATGGCTCATAGGTTTCTCATACGCTCGACGTATGCTAGACGTATGCCGGCATAGGTTAAGCGTAGGTTAGAGGTACGTTGTCATAGGTTAGGCATACATTGCACCAGTGCCCTCAGCGTATCTCTAGTGTATATAGCGTACCCCTGGCTTACGTGTAACGTGTTCGAGCATACTCCTAGCGTACTTCTAGCATATACAAAGCATATGCCCAGTGTATGACCAACCTATGGTTTCGGTATATAAAGGCGCCACATAATAGCGGTATATAAAGGCGCTTCTTCTGTCACTCCTGCTCCGCTGCTCAGACAGGATGGATGTCCAGGCACTGCATCTATAGTTCCAGCATCAGTACACAATTGCCCTTTATCAGCATGAGCTAAGTCTCTACCTCATGGTTCTTCTGGCTGCCCGTCTAAAGAGGAGAAGGAGGAGGCAGCGGCGGACAATGTGGGTCAGACCCTGGATTGGGAGGCGGCCACAGTTTGGTGTGTACGAGAAGCTTATGGTCAAGCTCCACAGCGAGGACACTGCGTCGTTCATGAACTTCATGCGGATGCCCCCTCCAGTTGTTCGACGAGATTGTGGCGTGAGTGGGACTGAGGATCGAAAAAAACCGCACAACATTCCAGTTGCCGCTCGAGCCTGTGCTGAAGATCGCCCTTACTCTGCAGCACATGGCATCCATGAAGTTCAGGTGGAGGGTCCCCCACAACACACAGTCGCTCATAGTGCGTGAAGTCTGTCAGGCCATCGTCGACGAGTACCTGGACGAGGTCATGACGTGTCCGACGACTCCACAAGGATGGCGTGCCATCGCGGACCAATTCCTACAGAAGTGGAACTTCCCCCATACCTGTGGCACTTTGGTTGGGAAGCACATCGCCTGCCGGTGGCCTCCAAAGAGTGGGTCACTCTACTACAACTACAAGGGCTTTTACTCCGTGGTCCTGTTGGCGCTTGTAGACGTGGACTACAAGTTTATCTGGGCAGATCTTGGTGGTTTGGGCTCCACGTCTGGTGCCCAGATCTAAAACGACTCCGAGCTGAAGGCGGGCACTGAAGGTGGCACCATCGGCTTTCCGCACCCTGAACCGATCGTGGACTGCCAGAAGGATGTGCCCTATTTTCTCATCGGTGACAATGCCTTCGCCCTGCGGCTGACCATGATGAAGCCGTACAGCAGGAGGGGGTTAACCAATGAGGAGTGACTGTTCAACTACCGGCTCTCCTGAGCTAGGAGAGTGGTGGAGAATGCCTTTGGCATTCTAGCCAACCGCTTCCAAGTGCTGCTGACCACTATGCAGCACCACCCCTCCACCGTGAAGGTCATTGTCGAGGCGCGCATGGTTGTGCACAACCTCATGAGGATGCCCTACCCATCACTTCAGAACCTGCAGCTGGATCGTTCCGAGACTGGGACCAACAACTTTGTCCCTGGAACGTGGCGAGAGGGGCAAATCCTGCCAGACGGAGACATTCTACCGAGCCCCAACACCGCCTCCAAGCTAGGAAAGGAGCAGCGCGATCTAATTAAAGACTGGGTCAACTCGCCCGCCGGAGCACTATCATGGCAAGACTGCATGATCTGATGTACCAAAACATTGTATCTGTCTGTATGCACAGTGTACTTTTACTGTTATGAAAACGTATGTGCTTTTCTTCAACACTGTACAGTTATCGCTTATTTACATGTCCTTTATGTTGTGACATGTCTACTGTTATGTGATGGTAATATGTTTATATGTCTAATCATTCAAATTAACCATATAAAAGGCTCTTGTAAAAATGTATTAAGCCTGATTAATAAATTTATTAGCCCAAAAAGTGATTCTCTGTGTCTGGTTTTGAATTACAGCCCCCTTGACGTCTGTAATGATGAACCCGGGGTCAAATTGCCGGTCGGATGGACCAGGTTCATTGACCAGCAGCAAGACAGCATCCCCTACAACCAGCTGCATGGCATTAGCCCTACTAATTGTGATGGCTGTATTATACTGCCTACTTATGACCCTGTTTCTCACTGCTTCCTGCAGTGAATCTGCCAAATCATCGATGCACCTCACTGCATTGGACTATATTTCCCCAGTCTGCCTGTATAGCAGCTGGGAATGTGGTTTATTTGGGTGCCTGCCAAACTGCAAATAAAAAGGTGAAAACCTGTGGAACCCAGGCATGTATATCTGTATGCCAATAAGGCATCCCGCAGGTACTCCTCTCAGTCAGTGGCCCTGGAGTTCACTAATTAACCTTTGCAGTGGGGAGCGGATAATCCCACCTAATCCGATTCAGGGAGCACGATGGGCATTTTGCTATAAATTTGGCAATATCGCCTCTCATGCCTGGCCACCTAAAGTGCTCCTGCACGCTCTGCAATGTCTTGGACATTGCCATGTGTCCTACGTCTTTATGGGCCCGCTCCATTGCTCTCTCCCGGGACTCTATTGGTAATCTCCCTGTCCAACTTATAGTATTCAAATGGGACCATTTCCGCTATGACGGCTATCTCAACTACTAACATCTGTTCTGGCTCTTCAGCTATTTCAACTGGTCTCAGCCTAGACAGCAAGTCTGCCCATACATTGGGCGCTTCTGCAAAATATTGGATGGCAGCTGAATACTCAGCCAGCAGTACTTCCCAACGCTGTAAGCAGCTGTTCTTCATCTCCTTCTGGAATAGACATTTTAGTGGCTTATGATCAGTATAGATCACAAAGTCAGCACCATATAGATATGGACTCAACTTTATGAGTGCAAAGATCATCGCATATATACCTGCTTCTCAATGGTAGGGTAATTCAGTTGTGCTGAATTTAACCTCCCACTAATCAAGTGGACCAGCCTCTCTATCCCATTTTCATCCTCTAGCACCAATATTGCGCCGATACTGTAATCTGAAGCGTCTGTATAGAGCTTAACAGGCTTTGTAGGGTCCCAAAATTTGAGTATAACACACTCCAAAAGGAGCTGCTTCAACTCACTCCAGGCATTTTGACACTCAGGCCCCCACTCAAATTTCATGGACTGCTTGGTCAAATGGGTCAGTGGTGCCACCACATCTGCATAATTAATCATAAGCTGCCGATAATAGTTTGCAGACCCAACACTCGACACACTCCCTTTTTGTCAGTAGGAGATGCCATGTCCCGTATTGCAGCAACTTTATCGGGGTCCGCTTTGAGACCCTCTGAGCATACTACAAAGCCCAGAGTTTCACCTCTCTCAGGCTTGGACTCCGTTATATATGAACACTTGGACTCCATTATAACCAGGCCTGCCTCCACAAGGGTAGCAAGAACCTCAGCTACATGGGCCCTGTGTTGCGTCTCATTTAGTGTTTAGATGACAATGTCATCTAGGTAGATTAAGCATGATTTCTCCAGGAACTTTGCAAGCACTGAGTTCATCATGTGTTTGAACACTGTAGGTGCATTAGTCAACCCAAACTGCATTCACTTAAACTGAAACAGTCCCCTGTGGGTACTGATCACAGTCTTTTCCCTGCTGTCTGGGTGCATTCTCAGCTGCCAATAGCCCGACTTTAGGTATATTGTGGTGAAAACATGTGCACCTGTGAGCCAGTCAAAGATGTCTTGGATTTGTGGCAGTGGGTAGGCATCCTTATGAGTCACCTCATTTAAATGCCTATTATCCCCACATAACCTAATAGAACTATCCTTTTTTGGAACAACCATTACAGGACTCGCTCATGCACTGCGACTTGGTTCTATTATGTCCTCTTTCAACATCTTCTCCAATTCTTCCTCTACCATCTTCATCTTGGAAAGTGGGATTCTGTATGGTCTTTGATTGATGGGATGGGCATCACCAGTGTCTATGGTCATTTCTACCACACCCACAGTATTCAGGGGAGCCCCCTGGATGGGGATCACTAGGGGAATTTTCCCCTCCAGTAATCTGCCTCCGAGACTACCCCCGACAGCTTGGCACATGTAGCTTCTGTGCCCAACCACCTGTGCTCCACACCATTCAGGATAATGCTTGTATCCCCATGTGACAGCACAGCATCACATTGCTGCATTACATCCATCCCAATCAGGAGATCATGCTGCAACTCCCCGACCACACAGAACTCACACTCAACTCCAACCAGGGTGACCTTCCCCACTCCCCTTGTAGGGATCAAATGTCCCGAGAGTGAGCGAAGCCTCAAACCGTGCCGGAGTTCACCTCCCGCATATCCTCTCATCTTTAGAGCATTATACACTTTACTTCTTATCATGCTCTTACTGGCACCAGTATCAATGAGACCTGCAAATGAAATTCCGCCAAATTCCACCTGGATGCACTGTCTCCGATCTGATGCCCCACCTAGTTTCCCGACTGCACCGGCCCATCTCGCCTAGGGCCTGACCTTTGTGGTGCAGTTGGCCTTACATGTGCACACCTCCGCTCATGTACGTTCACATAATCACGGTGGTAGTTATGTGCACAATAACTACATCTCACCATATCTCTCCCTTGGCCATGGTGAGAGTCTTGTGGGGCACGCACCACCACTTGGCATGGCGCACTCCTTCTCTCACCCCTTATTGCACTGATATTTGAGGGCTGTGCCGGTGCCGTCTGCACCACCACCATCGCCGGTACCGCCTGTGCTGGTGCGATGGCTAACTGTGTGGCCTGTACTGGCCGCTGAGTGTGCTCAGCAACCAATCTCTGGAGGCTTTTTAGTTCCCCCTGGATCTGCTTAAACGCAGCCATATCTTCCCCAGAAGCACCTGCCAATATGGCAGTGTGGCCTTCGGTGTGGGCCTCCATGGCCCCCCCACCTCCATGGGTTCCTCGAGTCTATGTCCCCCTGTCAGCTGGCCCCCTGGCCCCACGAGGCCCTCCTCGTTCTACCTGGCCACTGCCATAGCTGCTTCCAGGCTGGTTGACCTGGAGAGTCAGACTGCTAGCCTGACAATGGGCTCTATCAAGGAGTCCTCAAATTTCTTTCAGACCATGTCGTGCACAGCCCCCAACTTAGCCAATCCTTTTTCAGGCCAAGCCCTCTGTACGGCCGTACTGAATCGCATACCGTATGCCGACATCAGCTCGCCGCTCTCCTGCTTGAGTGTGAAAACTATTTCTACCAGTGCAGTGGCCTCTCTCGCCCTCAGGAACAGGCCCACCAGGCAGCCTCGGACCTCGCCCATGAACTCTCAGCATCATCTTCATAAACTGAGTAAATCACCTCATGGAGGTTGCACTTTGAGTGGCTGAGAGTGAATTTCAGAACATCTGCTTCTTTAGCCCCAGCCACTCGACTTGCCCTGCCCACCTGTTCTACCCAGGTCCTCAAGGCACCCAGATCCGACCCATCCACAGTGGAGATCTGTCTACCCTGATCCCTGAGATCCCTTACGGCTTTTTCCTCCTCCTTCAGCCGGTCTCCTCCCTGTGAGCACTATCTCGCAGGAGCTGCACCTTCTCTTGTTTGAGACCGACACCAAACTCCCTAGTCTCTCTCAGGAGTCTTCAGCTGCCCGGCTGCATATTTAGCTATAAATGTAGACTTATCAGCATCTACTGCTATCTGGCCAGTAGCAACACCAGTCGCAAACCAATCTGCAAATCCCTTATTGAACTCTGCCTGCAGCATGCTGGCATCGGTGTCTATCTGAGGCCTAATCCCCCTCAACCAGTCTAGGTTGCTAGATCTGGAGGATCTAGAGTTGGACCTGCTTCACTCTCTCTGCCCTGTCGGCCCCACTCTGGGTCCGCCTATCCAGTGTACTTTCCTCGCACTTACTTTACTCTATCCAGACTGGTTCCCAACACTCACACTTACCACCTTTTACTCAGTGCAGTCTAATGTATATTGTGTCTGTGTGTAGTATGCTGTGTAGTACGCATGCTATGAACTGTGTGATGTATGTCATGCGGCATGATCCTTCTTGTGTCCTTTACATACAATACACATATATATACAACACATATAGGTCATTCTCTAAACCTGGGCACAAAGGTGTGACATGGAAACCCAAAGTGAAAACCTTCCAAATAATAGCAAAAATCCTTCCAAATAATAGCCTAATCCCATGTCCTATGAAGGTTTACATGTTTTGCATATGTCAGAGTTGAAAAAAATGAATTTGACTTTTTGAATTAGATCAAATTGAGCAATACATTAATATCACTTGTGTACCATGAAAATCAAAGACACATCCAGAACCTCATTTTAACATATACAACATAGTCAAACAATATTTTAGTGATTACTGTTAAGCAGACTAGGTTATGACTTACAAGAAAAAAGTTGAAAAATAAGTTGAAAAAAGGTTTGGCTACATGTATGGTGTCAATGTGTAAATTTCCAATTTTGACTCTAGTGCAAAATCATACAATTAACATTTTGATATCTTATGTGGGATAAATTCAATACATGTAGAACTGCTAACTTCCTAGTAGACAGGGGCTACAATAATTATTTGACTTGTTATCAATAAAACAAAGACTTAATTATCAGCATTGTAATGTGGAGACCAAATATGTGGTGCCCAGTTTTGGAGAATAACCCATATATACAATATATAAAACCATATGTTGCCCCATCTTAACCTACCCTGTTTAGGTCGTTTCAGGTTACATTCACGCCCCTTGCACTGACCCCACTTACACCCACACCCACATCCACCCACCACACATCCCAGGCCTGTCATGAAATGTAAGTGGAAGTCACTCATGCACATCTCACACCATACTCAGTAGGCTGGTCAAAGGAGTGTGAGCTACTAATATCCTATTAGCAATGGCCCCCCTCGCAACTCCTACCGAGTAGCAAAACCTGTCTTAATATTCTGACCATTCTAAACCTTAAATAGTTACAATAGCGGTACTTATTAATGTTTCACACTGTCCTCGGGCCCCAGCACTCAGAACCTGTGAAGAAAGCAAACAGGACCCTACCTGGTCATCAGAGACGAGTCTTCTGTCTTCCGTCATCTCCACACGCCATCTGTCATCCAAGACGCACCTTCCGTCATCATGGATGCGTCTTCTGTCATCACGGAAGCAGCTACCCTCCTCAGGACCGCATCTCTCATTGTCAGGGATCGATCACCCGGCGTCGCGCATCCTTCCGTCCTCGGAGACGAGTCTCCCGTTATCTGAGACAACTCTTCCGTCTCCTGAGCCATGTCTTCCGTCTGCTTAGAGAATCTTTGCGGTCGCCAATGAAGAATAACTGGTTTGGCCGACTCAGTTACTCATCTTACTCAGTACTACCAGGCGGATCCTGGCAACTGTCTGCCAGTCTCCACCTATACAATACCAGAAACAACTCATAGAAAGAAAGGAAGACAAGTCATGCAAAATTGCCAGTGATAAGTTTGAGCTTTATTGCTACAACTCTTGTTCACCTACTAGTGACCTGCCACCCTGACTCACTTACAACCTGCCACACAGACCCAGATGGTTCCTGCTTGTTCAGTCTAATCAGTGCCTACAGCCCATTGAGGGCCATGGGTGTTACACACAGCTCAGTAGTGAACTGCTTTTTTGGTATCTCTAGAGTGCAAGGAGTATAAGCTGACTGGGCTCACACAGCCAGCCAATCAGACACCCCTGCAGCCTGGGAGGGGCGGTGCCCAAGAGGGGCACCTGTCACTCAACCCCAGTGCAGGTGGTGTCCATAATATAAGCAGAATGGCTGGGTGTGCTTACCCGGCGGTCCCTTGGTAACAAGAAGTCATCATACAGTTACAATAAACATTAATATATCCTCCGTCTCCATTTGCACTCTTCCTGGTGCATGGAGGGAACATTTCTATAATCAATAACCGTATCTTAATATCCGGACATCATACCGCAATCCCGGTCACTGCGCGTCATAACATTTCCACACAGTTATTTATATGTCACACAGTGATTGGGCACACATTGCATTGCTATTACATAACAATGGTCCTCAACTCCATCGCCTGAGACATTAATATGATTCCAAGCTCGTCTACCACAACCGAAAGACCGTATATTTTTATACCTGGTTGGCAGACGGGTGCTGCTTTGCAGAGAAACCAATAGAGAAACACATTTCAATTGAATTGATTATTTTTATTATGTTCAAATCATGTGAACAACTACCCAATTCACTGAATTTCAATCCATTATGTTTGTTTTTTGCGTTAAAAAACAGAAAGATGTGTGTGCCTGCCCAATATTTCCACAGCATTGCAAATAAATAAATATATCCTATAGATTCTGAACCATAACCCAGTTACAATAGAACTAGTGATCTGTGGTAATCGTCTGGAATGAGCGGGGATGCTCATTCAGGATCATTGCTGGCCACCGAGACTGCGAGGCTGACTACCTACCAACGTGCCCCCCCCCCTCTGGGAGCGCGGGGTGGGGGGGGGTGCGGGGCGGGGGCGCGGGGTGGGGGGGAGGCCCCATCACGCACACACCCTCCCCATCACCAACCAATCACAACCACAGCCCCAAACCTCCCAACCAATCCCATCACACCCAACCCTGGAGCCAGGGGCTACACACACACTAATGCAACTCCGCCCATGACTGACCACAACTACACACTCATTGCAAACTACTATCGAAAACCAATCGCACACCCATCACTGATGAGATGAGGTGTGATCTCACCGGGTTCCCCGAGTTCATCCAAGCATGGAACGGCACCTCCATCATACTGCCGATAAGCCCAACCGGCGAGATAGCCGTTGACGCATGCATGGGGGGAGTGGGTGGGGCTGACCACCACTCCGCATACTCCACCCAGCTCACCGATGACATGGGAGACGACCCCGACAGCATCAACCAGCTTGAGACGGCTAACTTCCCCATAGCACTCCCCCCACTCATCACTGACAGAGACAATGGCAGCCACATACTCGTCAACTGTGACAATATGGCCGCCATGAATGTGCTCGCCACAGTATGGAGCCATGATCCCAGACTATTGCAGATAGCCAGGGCAGCCTGGATGTTCCAGGCCATCCATAACATAACAATAACCTACAGGCACATACCCGGTGTAAATAACGATAAGTATAAGTCGCAACATTAGACTCGTGCAGCCCGCCACATATGCATATCAACAGCTTGACACTCTTCTACCCCGCAGACCCGGAGTACAAGACCCTCACGGCCACAGCGGTCAAGAGGCAGTAGGCGGAAAGGGCCCCAGGCACCTGGGCGAACTACTGGACAACGGTCAATGCATACAAGGGCCACTGCACCCGATTCGAGTTGAGCCACTAGGGCCGACGCCCCTCGAGATATCGTGCTAGCTAAAGGAACAGGCAGGCCCATCCTCCGTCACCAACTCCACTTCCCACCTATGGCTCTACCTCCGCATACAGGAGGTGCCCACGGCGCCAATGGACCACATCACGGTGCGCTTCGCCCTTGATGCAATGAGGCGCTCAAAGTCACACACGCCATCACCAGCACTCGACGTCCTGATACCGGTGATAAAAGCGGTGGTGACCCACCTCCAAGCCAAACCACAGGGGCATGTGGAGGCCACAGCAGTCATCATAATGTTCTTCACAGGCGCGAGGCAGTTGGATGTGGCACCGCGATCGGCCGCCACCTTTGACCCCACCCGACATGCCACACGAGCTGATGTTGCCGTCCATGATGGCCTCCTCCACATACATCAGAAGTGGGCCAAGAAGATGCAGGCCAACCACCAGTCGAGGGACAGGTGGCTCGCCCCCTCACTCGACATCAGCTTCTGCCCGGTGACCGCCTACCGGGCAATGATACGCGAGGCCCCCACCACCAGACCTCACCAGCTCCTTCTCACCTTCCACAGCGATGGCACCACCATGGCCATCCCCTACATCGCCAGAGAGTGGCAAACTGCCCAGCTGGCCATCGGAGTGAAGGCCCCATACACGTTCCACACCATAAGGAAGGCCGTGGCGACAGTCGCATTCGCCTCCGGAAGCTCCAAGATAGAGGTCCAGTGGTTGAGGGGGTGGGCCTCCAACGCCCATAAAATATACTTTAACACCAGAGATTCAAACAAGGTAAACCACGCTCTAATACATGCCACAAAATCCCACAAACACAACTATGGCTTGGCTGAGTGATTGCCCAAGCCAATCAAACACAACAACAAATTATCACACACGAGACAAAATCAACACAAACAATCACCATTCTCAAATTACCAAAAGCCAATTGACACCCGAGCAATTCAGAAAAAACAATCGTTAATTGTCATCATTCTCTATAAATCATACCTGTTGCCATTGTAGTAGTCTGTACATGAGCTCCACTACCATGCGGTGGCGGCAGACACCATGCCGCACACCTATGCAGTTACACTGAACTGCGCTATCCACCGGGCAGGGCCCTGACTGGGCTGCCCTCTACTGCATGCGGCTAGCACACCCCCCACCCACCTATAGAGGCGACGTGGGACCTAGCGAGTAATGGGGCGGGTCAGTTGACTGTTGACACCGCGGAGAGCGGGTAGGTTTTGTAATAAACCAGTGGAAGCGTACTGTTACTAAATCTTGATGTTCTTCCGTGAGTGCATTGCAGAGTGAAAGACCGTGGACTATCACATTGGTGCCGTGACCAGGCCTCGCCTTCTGCGTAACGGGTGAGTGATGGACGTGTTCCAGGTCTTTATTGCTTAAATTCTCTTCAGAAATCAGTATGGAGGGTATGTCAACAGCCCGTCTGCGTAGTGGGTGCCCATACCAAATTGATGGTGTTGGGCGTCCCGTTGTAGGAGGCCTGTCTGTGAGTGCGAACGCTTCTGTGGTCCTTTCGCCACATCGCACTCTTCCCAAACCTGTTGTGGTGAATGTGGGTGATAATTCTATTCCCAGTGCAGGTACCGGCATCATCGGGGAAGGCCGAGAGGTGTTAATTGCTCGGGGGGGCGTGACTACCCCCATGCCGGCACCTCTGGTCACGCCCGGGGGTGTTGTAGGCATCGACATGTCCGACAGCTATTGGATGCAGTTAGCTCAACTGAGTAGCGGTCCTCCGGCAGGTTTCACCGGGGTGGGCCTGGAAGGGGCATTTAACTCGCAGTTGGGCGCTTGTTCGATAGTCAATAGCATTACAGCAGTAAAAGGTGTTGTAGCACTGGACAGGGCGCGTAATATTCTCTCCGGTGATATAAACACTGGGGAGGCTGAACAGGGGAGTACAGTGAAGGTGGGCCTCACTCTTGATATACAGTCTCTATCCATCAGCAATGGTTCGGGGGCGGGTGTACTTAAGGGTAGCATTACTACTGCGTATCGCGATGATTTCAGTCTGGGCATACACAGTAGTTCTGCGTTGGAGGTGCCGCTGGAGTAGTCGCCGTGGGGGAGTTCGGCATTCTGTTCTGCAGGGACGGGTTCGGGCAATATAATCCCCTTTCACCCACTTGTGTGGAGATCTCACCGGCTTTGGAGACAGGGCCCGTGGCCGATAACTCGTTAATGTCAGCATTGGGGTATGATTTGGCTATGGGTCGTACGTCTTTGGGATCGCAGAGCTTCATGAAGTGATGTGCATCCACCGCCTGCAAACTTGGAAGCGGGTCCAGTTTGGCCGGATGGCATGAGAACGAAGGGGGTTGGATGAATTAACGGAGCCTCATTTTCACGCGATTTAGAAGATCTGAACACGGTATGGCACATTTTGGCTGAGGAAGTGAAATGAAACCGTCTATTGATGGAAGAGCAGCAAGCTGCTTGGGCCAGACAGTGTGAGGAAATTTCCATGCGTGATGCGCTGAGGATTCAGAAGCAAGAAGAGAACTTAAGATGTGAACAAGTTGGTGGCCGAAAGGTGCAACATAGATTCTGTAGGGGGATGTAGTGATCGTGAGGGGAGGGACAACTCAGGTGTTGATAGGGTTAAGCTAGAGACAGCAAGGCTAAGCCCAATTTAAATGCTTAGGGTTGGTCCGTGAGGGCTTAGGCCCAACCCATTTGGCAAGCCCGAATACCGCCAGAGTGGACTCGGTGTTAACTAATGAGGAAGCCGGTGTGCAGTCTGATGCTAGCGCGGGACTGCGGGTGACATTATCCCAATGGAGTCGGTATTGTGGGATGGCATGAGGCACATAGCGCGGTGCATTTCTGCCTTGGCTCCCGTGCCTCTGGACGACTGTATGAAATATATAGAACAGCGCCAGGGGTGTGACCTATCCCACCCTTGTGGTAGACGCCTGTTTGTGGATTCCACCTTCCAGACTCTGGACGGAAAACGGTGGTATGTGAGAGTGAACGTTAGAGGGACTATCGGGTATTTCTTAGTAGACAGTGGGGCTGCGGTCACATGTGTTGGAAGGAAATTCTTCGATAACTTGGATGGTGACAAGGTGTTTTTCGATAATAGCGTGAAGCCAGTCACCGTCACCGGTGCGCCACTAAAAAAGTATGGACATGCCATACTGTCTCTGGATATCAGGGGGGAAATTTTTCATTATGCCCCTACTGTTTCCGATATTTGCGAAGATGGTATTTTGGGTGCAGAATTTTTGGAGTATTACGATTGTGAGCTGCGCAAGGCTGACAGCCTGTATCTGCAATATCCGTACCGCCTAACAATGCAGTG
This sequence comes from Branchipolynoe longqiensis, assembly GCA_030323885.1. NCBI lineage: Eukaryota > Metazoa > Annelida > Polychaeta > Phyllodocida > Polynoidae > Branchipolynoe > Branchipolynoe longqiensis. The sequence goes on along the minus strand of CM059190.1, from coordinate 61,812,172 downwards.
TGAGCTGCGGTGTGACAGTCAGACTGTCTCTGCAGTGGCACAGGATGTTCGCATTGTGCCATTGACCAGTTGTGATGTTAAGATTACAGCTGTAGGGGGCCACGGAAACCACCAGAGCTTGTTTGAACGTTTGGTCTCAGAATTGCATGAGATGGGATTGAGTGGTCAAAATACGCTTGTGTGGAGTCCCTTTGACTCAGTTGCGCCTGTGTTTAATCCAAATCATTATACGGTTAGGTTAGAGAAGGGTACGACCATCGGGGTGATTAGTGAAGCCACTGACTTTGACGATATTTGTGGTGAATTCATGAAAGCTGAGAGTGAGATAGGTCAGCATTTCAGTGTTGACAATGCTCGCGGCAACAAGGTCACGGGGTCAGCTGCGAGCAAAGTTGTCTCAGTGGATGAGGTTGGGGGTGGGCAGTGTCACGCGGTCAGCTGTTCGTAGTTATTGGGTAACTGGGGCACTGGTTGGGCTGATTTGCGGTTTGCGCAGGCGCGGGCAATGCAATTGATTGGTCCCTCTAGTGTTGTGAGTAGTAGAGGGGAAGTGGGCATTGCGGCGCAGGGGAACATATCTGATGCGGTTACCATTGGTATGACGGAGGAGTGCGTGGCACCCCGGAGGTGCCTCAGGCCCTGAGCAGCAGCCTGCCTGATCATCTTGTACCGTTAGCTATGGGTTGCGAGGTGGTCACAGAGTCCGAACACTCTCAGGTAGTGAGATTTCTAGAAAATAATTTTCAAGTTTTTGCAGTTCCTGGTGAGATGTTGGGCTGGACTGAGGTGGTAAAGCATGACATTGATGTAGGCGATGCCACCGCTTTTAGGATCCCATATTGGCGCTTCATGCATTCTAAAAAAGATGCACTGGAGACAGAGCTGCATAAGCTGTTAGATAGTGGGGTGATTAGGAGCGGTGACTCCCCGTGGAGTTCACCAGTCCATTTAGTCAAGAAGAAAGAAGGTTCCATCTGCTTCTGTATTGACTATAAAAAACTCAACACTGTGACGCGGAAAAATGCTTACCCTTTATCGTGCATAGATGGGTCGCTCGAGAGTTTGGGTGGGAATGAGTGGTTTTGTACTCTGGATTTGCAATCGGGCTACCATCAGGAAGCGATCGATCCAGATGATATCGCTAAGACTGTGTTCAGTACTCATCTAGGCTCGTTTGAGTGGAACGTGATGCTGTTTGGGCTTTGTAATGCGCTGGCCACGCTTGAAAAGATGATGACAGATGTGCTGGCTGGTCTTCAGTGGAAGATCTGCCTAGAATATTTGGATGATGTTATTGTCTTCGGTCGGACTCTTAAGGAATGCCAGGAATGGCTTCAAGCAGTGTTCGATCGATTGCGTTCCTAGGGACTAAAGCTTAAAGCCTCTAATTGTAAGCTTTTTAGGGGAGAAACGCAATACTTAGGTCATGTCGTTTCTGCAGGGGGATGAAAGCGGACCCGGAGAAACACTCTGCGATTGCGGGGTGGCCCAAGCCTGAGGATATGAAGGAGGTTAGATCGTTCCTCGGGTTTGTGTCATACTACTGCAATTTCATTGCTAATTTTGCGCGCTTGGCTGTATCCCTGCTGGAATTGGTCATCACCACGAAGAAAATAAAATTTGTGTAGGGCGAGGCTCAGGAGGAGGTATTTTGGGCCTGAAACGAGCCTTCACTCAAACCCTGGTATTACGCTATCCGAGAGCGGTGGGGCAGTTTATTCTCTACACTGATGCATCAGGGTTCGCGATATCGGCCATTTTAAGTCAGGTTCAGGATGGAGTGGAGGTCTCGCTGTCTTTTGCTAGTAATAAACTTAATAAAGCACAGCGGAACTACTGCACGGCAAAAAGAGAGTTGATGGCTGTCGTCGTGTATAGCAGGAAATGGAAGCACTTCCTAGTGGGGTCGGATTTTATTATCCGGACAGATCATCACTCTCTTCAGTGGCTATTGAATTTCAATGAGGCTGAGGGGATGATGGGGTGCTGGTTGGCCACCCTATCTGAATGCTGTGTGACAAATGATCACATTGTGTACAGGAAAGGTGTGGATCATATCAACGCAGACAGCCTGAGTAGGATCCCGGTTCGCAAGTGCGGGCGGAAGGACTGTACAGACTGGGCGGTCCCTTTACTATAACAGAAATTGTCTCTGACACTACGGTTATTATGAAGGGTAAGGATGGAAAATACCGTAAATCCAACGTTAGGCATCTTAAGCTTTACACCAATTAGATGTCTAGAAACGGTGGGCCATCCTCCTGGTTGGATGCTCATGTAGGGATCAGGCCGACACCTGCATAGGTGGAAGGTGGCACTATAGATGCGTCCAGTCGGCTTAGAGTACATGGGCTTCCAGCTACTGCGGAAGAGGATATGCGGCCAAAGTGCCATAGACCTAATAAATGGGGAAACCATTGTCGGTGTCGCTCTAAATCAGTGTCTGACTCCGACAGTATTATTTCCGTGCACAGTAGCTCAAGTAGCAGCAGTGAATCTGTGCCAGTCGGACAGAGGCCTGACGGGGGTTTGGATGCACCGCCTGTGTGGCGATCCGAGTGATTAGAGTTACAGCGTAGATAACTGGTGTGGGTGGAGTAGCAGGTATTCCACACTGGTGTTGTATGGTCTCCAGGGGTTTGGTGTACATAAGTTACTCCGACCCCTGTTACACAACAAGTTACACAGTAAATATGTTCAGTTAACTTGACTATGCAGTTATTTGAGAGTGGTTGGGAAGGACTGGGGGCCCCAGGGGCACCAACAAATGGGTGCAGTTACGACTGTCCTGCGTAATGCCTCAAACCAAAGATGTGTGTTTATTTTCTTCCATTTCTCGCTTAACAAACTAATTGTAGTTGACAGGGCTTACTGCATTATAACTGCAATGGAAGGGGAGTGTTTATCTTTAGCTCGAGCGTGGGTGCGTAGCTGTCTAGACGAGTGAGCCAGGGTAACTAGGTCACCTATACTGGGGCAGTTGGGGATTGTCTGCAGCCACGTGGTACGTAATGACGTAGGTGGGTACTGCATGGGGTGAGGAATTACCCTACAGGGTGGCTTGGCAGGGTTCCCCAATAGGTCACATGGTTTGGACTGGTGGCGCACCTAGTGTAACTCGAGCGAGGTAGGCGCTCTCTGATTAGCACACCAACTGGACTTCATTGACTCACTCACACAGTCTGGGGGGCCAGTCATTATACCGCATACCAGTCGAGAGACGCCTTCCGCTGTACTTATACCTTTGTTTCAGTGGTTTTGCAAGCCCGTACTGCACACAGGCGGTTCACAGCATGTTCGGTGATCATCTGACATGGGGGAAGTGGTGTGACTGCGAAAGCGGGAAGCTGCTTTGCCACATGGCGGATGATAATAATACAATTTAATAAAATCAAAACAGATATATATATAAATATATATACTTATACTTCTCCGCTCAGCACCAAGTTACATGGTGTTGAGCCTTCTTCACCCCTCGGTCATCTCTTTGCAGAGGCTGAGGATAGCGACACCGTGGGCGTGGGCATATTAATTATTGTCCATTAGTCAGTGACAATGACTCTATAATAGAAGAGTTGCTGTTAAAGGTCAACCTGCAGGTGTCGCCCTGTTGGCGGTTGCCAGAGGCCCACGGAGGGGTGCGGTCGGCAGCCTGGTGTCTCCACCTGGGGTCGCCTTTCTGTCACTTTACTCCACCTTGGTGCCAGCAGCCCACAGCATGTACAAAATTAAAAGGTCCCAGGTTATCCTAGTGGATCTCGAGGAGCTTGCCCGCTTTTGAGCCTGGCAGGTTCACCAAGATCGGTCGGTCACATCATCGTTCTCGTCTCGGATGGATCCACCCTCTCTGAGCCCTGCTCTGGAGAGGACGGCGCAGTCTCTCAGTGGTGGTTCACCGGGTTCACACCAGGTGGCACCACTGTCTACAGTTGCTGCCCGACCTCCTGCTCAAACTGCCGTGAGTTCTGCATGTGGTGTAGCTGCTGCCTCCAGGCAGTTGACTCTCACACTGCGTCTCACACAGTCAGCAGGGGGAGGTTCCACCAAGCCAATGGGCGTCAAAGTGTCTGACATTGGTCCTTTGGTAGATGTGGGCGGGAGGACTCTTATAGTTCCTCCTTTACCCACCCGGGAAAATTATCTGGGAGATTGCAGAACCTGGAATGGATCTTTTGAGATCACTAGAATTATTTTTTCCCTGGTTCAGTGTCAGAGATAGGCTTCACAACCACCAACGCAGATAAGACTCTCAGATGACAGGTGACAGTAAGGTGAACGTTGACTAACTGCGTACACAGTTGGCCGGTGCCCACCCCTGTCCGAGGAATTCTGGGGGTCACGTAGGGGTAATTAAAGACCAGCACCGCTGGTGGTTTTTGTTTGTCCCCCTTAAGGGGATAGGCACCGCTATGTATATATATATATATTTAAATAATATAAACATATATACTAAATTAAATTGTGCTAAGTCATTAATAACCATGATGTGAATTAGCAATTCGTACTGCCCACTATTAGTGCATACTATATTTAATATTGGCAGTACGATTGTTGATATATTATGTCGTGGTTAAGAACTTAGTCTCTCCCGATTGTGTTCTGCCTGTAATACAGTAAGGGTCGGAATACAATTTGTTTATATACATATATAATTATCATTCCTCAACTTTTGCCCACTGTCTTCCTTTTTCCACACCTTTTAGGAAACATTTTCTCAAAATTAATCCAGTGGATCAAGGTTGACGATGGTGCGAGAGTTGGAGGGTTGGCACTTGTATGTATTATACATGATATTATCACTTTTAGTGCCTCCCTGACTCTTATAATAAACTGCAATTCTTATAATAAACTGGCAGTTCACGAATGACAACGTGTGTATCGACTCATGCCTTATAGCAGTTGAGGATGCACAGGGTGTAAGTTGCCCTGTAGGAGGAGGGGTTCTTGCTGGCACCCTTAACCTTCTACTAGATGTATTACATACCAGTGCTGTATCTGCGGAGACTCTCTCAATTGTTATAGAGTAACACCACCCTTCTACCTTCATGTACTCTACACCGGAGAGGGTCACCGAGCGTGGTGGGTCCTGGGTGGGTCTGCATGACTTGTCTGCAGTGTAATACGGTCTGTGATCTACTGGCCAGGTGACGCGGACACACAGGTTGGAGCTTGAAGAGGAGCTGCTCCGCGCAGAAGGAGGAGTGCCCCAGGTTCTCCTGATGTGGGAGGCGGTGGAGGTGGACTGAGCAGCAGTTTGCTTCCTCCTGTTGAGGGAGTTCCACTTGAACAATTCTCCTCTCTCCCAGCAAAAAACATTCTATTACATACACTACATAGAAGCTGGGAGAAGTCGCTTAGGATGACAAAACATGTCAAGCTCCTTTCTTCACCTAGATTTATGTCGATTATTGAACTGGTTGTTCTTGCAGCTAGGTAGCTACTCTTTGCTATAACTGCAGACAGATCTAGGCATTGCGCATATGAATACAAAGATGTTTGTAAGGCTTCTCTCCCTTTCGAGTTGGATCTCATGTTGCCTTCTATCATTTTCTATCGCCTACTGCGGCCGGTGAGACTCTAGGGGGGCAGTGTAGTAGTCTGTACATGAGCTCCACTACCACACAGTGGTGCAGACACTAAGCCTAAGCCGCACACCTACCCAGTTACACTGGTGGCGGCACGCTAGTCACTGGGCAGGGCCCCGACTGGGCTTCCCTCTACTTTGTGTGGCTAGCACCCCCCCCCACCCACCTATAGAGGCGATGTGGGACCTAGCGAGTTAGGGGGGGTGGGTCAGTTGACTGTTGACGCCGCGGATAGGGGATAGGTTTTGTAATAAACCAGTGGAAGCGTACTGTTACTAAGTCTTGGCGTTCTTCCATGAGTGGGTGGCAGAGTGAAAGACCGTGGACTATCACACCCTGCTTAAATTTAGGTTATCAATGTTATGACAAACCTCTATATACCTTGCTATGTTAATGCTATTGCATGTAATATCACTATAATCACATGTCGCATTTACCATCCCATCCTCATCCATCACCATATCAAATTACCTTCTCTCGGTCGTCACTGCCCCAAGTATGGCAAAAACAGATCTGCACCCAACAGATGATCGATACTGTACATGCCGCCTGGGGGGGGGAGGTTGCACCCGAATAAAGTGTCATGTTTTTCCCAACATCAGCCTCCTCGTCTTTTGTGACTGTGAGCGATGGTAATATACTGACACTACAGAGGACAAAATATAGGAAAGAAAAGTAAATAATGTTAAATGAACATGCTGGTAAATTTCAAATAAGATATCTTTTTATTTATATAGCTGATTTGACTAGTCTCATATTAGGAATACAGCCCGATCAGGAAAACCCTATTTTTGACAGGTTGGCAGGCTGGCTAAATAACTAAACATATATATAATACACATATGTGTAAATAGGCCTAAATGAATAAAATGAATAAAACGTGCAGAATCCTATCCATAATCCAGGTTGTAGCTATGGTAGTATCTACGATATAAAGACAGACTTAAGACCTTAAATCTACCGAGTCTTTTCGATAGACATGCTCGGAGTGACATCATCGAAATATATTATAAGTATATATCTGGATTATATAGCCTATACCATAAAGGCTCCATACATGAAACTGAAAATATCACCAAAGGAGACAGAGGAAAAATAATTTCGACAAGCTTGTCAAAAGTCCTGTGGCTATGACCCAGATGGTCATCTCGCGGTGACCACGTGATGTGAGATGACCTGGAACCTTACAGGACTGTAGGTAGGTATTCCTGGTTGGGCTTGTGGGGGCCTTCTGGGACTGGATTAGTGCCATAGGCCCATGGCACTAGGGTTTTTAACTAAATATAATGTGTGTCTGTTGTCTGCTTGTGTCTGTCTATGTATGTCTGTATGTATCTGTGTGTGTATTTCTGTGTGTCTGTCTGTGTGTATATATAGGGGTGGTAATGTATGTGTGTATGCATGTGTGTATGTTAGTGTGTGTCTGTATGTATGTGTGTGTCTGTGTGTGTATGTCTATGTGTGTATGTCTCTGCATGTCTGTCTGTATGTATGTCTGTGTGTGTCTGTCTGGGGGTGTGTGTGTGTGTGTGTGGCTCTCTCTCTGCAAAGTCAGGTTGGGTGTATGTGTGTCTGTGTATGTCGGGTGTGTGCATGTGTGTGTGTTTCTGTGTATGTGTGTGCTGTCTGTGCATGTCTGTCTGTGTGTGCCTATCTATGGGTGTCTGTCTGTGTGTGTATGTCTGTGTGTGTATGTCTTGTGTGTGTATGTATTGTGTGTGTATGTCTGTGTGTGTATGTCTGTGTGTATGTCTGTCTCTGTGTCTCTGTAAAGTCAGGTCAGGAAACACACAGACATACACACACATCCACCTCATATCCCTTTCCCCTCTATGACCATGCACAGCAGGCCTACTTGGTTGGGGGGGTTAATGGGGTCACGAGATTGGCCTAATTGGTTAATGGCCTTCCTGCATAATGGGTGTATCAAACTGAGTGTTCAAAGGGGTGAGGTTATAAACTCACTGGTTATTCTGTATATACTGTCCCAAATCATTAGCTAATACACCAATATCTAAGTTGGATATATAGCATCAAATGTAAGTAGTTGTTTTAATTTTGACAAAATTATATTTCATCGGACCATGCAACTTTAAGATTCAGAATCACAGTTCCAACCGGTGAGTAAGGACAAACTTTCTCCTCGCTAGAGCGGCAAACCAACAGAATAGGCTTCCACCCGAAATACTCAAAGCTCCATCGAAAAACAAACTTGATACAATTTTGGAGTCCGTATCGGTATAGTCAGTCCTTACCTCATGACCACAGTAATTATGACAGGTCATATATATAGACAGGCGGAATCTGTTAATAGGTTACTATGCTTAAATATATAAACAGAAGAGGATAAATATAAATATGTTTACTGGATACTTCTGCCAAGCAGCCTATGCGAATGTGCGCGAAATCTATGACGTAGATATACACACTGAACTTGTCTACAGAGGGCGCCATCTAGCTGTATCGTCATACGATAGGTGGCGCCAGTGATATTTAAGCAGATACCGGTGTGGCGTACTCAGACGTGTCCCGTGCTCAGCCATGTCCATCGCTTCTGAGCATGCGTCAGAATCTAATAAACATGGCCGTAATCGATTAACACGACCCGGGCGACTCGGGTTATCCGAGTGGTCAGAATTTCAAATAGAACACGGCGAGTGGAGTCGACAAATACACGTGCCATGTGCAAAAAAAGAATAACTTAGATTAATGAAATGGCCGACTGAGTTGAGTGTCCGTCTCTTGATTTGGTAGGGCGTGGGATTCCAAACCGAGGGTTTGAATCCTGGTTGAATCAAATCAATGCCTTAATGGATACTTAGCCTGGCGCTCGGTGTGTCTAGGATGTAGAGCAAGGATAAGTGGAATGAGTAAAGCCAATTATCCACGATTGAAATATATTTTGCTTAATCAACAGCCAGCAAAAAAATATAGGACTCGTATGGGGCCCACATGAGTTACAATATAAGCCCCATATGGATTTTGCAAACGGGATCCAATACTTGATTAAATCATGTAGATTAATACATTTTGAAAGTCGAATCGAGAGCATTCAGTGGCCACTATTTGTCAGTTTTGGTTGTATTTTCTCCCATTTCATCAACTCTACTTCAGTAGCGATAAACGCTGGATGCTGGAAATAGGAACTCCACCTCTTTTCTCCCGCCATTTTTGGAGAGTGGGAACAGTGGCGGCGCAAGGTTGGCGAGTTGATGCCTACCACTCACGTCCTCGCACCACCCTCGCTCCGCCCTGGCACTGCCAGCTCGCCGCTAGCTCGCGGCCAACACCTCACCACCGCCCTTTGTGAATGGTTGGCGACCATTTTCACATTTTGCAGTGCGTATAAAAGGAAATCGTTTCGGGAGGTGTCAGTCACTTGCTCCTGGGCAAGCTGCCCTGCTGCTGCTGCTGCTTCTGCTACTTCTGGGACTTCTTCATTCTACATTCTACTCCATCTTCACAGCCACTACTTCAGGATAATTCCTCCTAAGAAGAGCAGACCATCTCCTACTGCTGGAACTACAACTCCAGCTCCTTCTGCTCCAGCTCCTTCTGCTCCATCTATCCAAGAACCCCATATACTATGACCAGTCGATGCCGGATTTCAAGAAACGGAGCAAGCGGGACTGGCTCCTGAATCAGAAGGGGGAACGCATGGGTCTCTGCGGTGAGTGCGCCTGCTGTTGCATCTTTTCTATACTTTCAGCTTGTGCGCAACAATTTTCAGCCATCTGTTTGCATTGTTTGTACTTTGTGTAGGTTTCTGTACACAGAGCACATTCTTTGTTGTTGTACCCATATGTTCACAGCCTAGTATATCTTTTTTAATTTGTTTATTTATTTAGTAAATGACATGTACACAGCATGTATGTACTTTTTCTAGCCATCTGTACACAGCCTTGTAGGTATTTGTTCCCATGTATTTGTGTGTTTTACTTTAATTTAGAGTTGTGTTGTCCTGTAAAGGCTGCAAGCATTTGTTAACCTCACTGCTGTAAGTGTCGAAATGGTTTACTCATTAGATCTCATGTTCTTTTTTCAGGCAACTTCATCTGGCAGTGGTTCCGAAACCTATGGACCATGTACGGGAAGCTCAAAAAGAAGAAGAGTGGGCAGGTGGTGAAAATGATGATGGCGAGGAAGCTGTGGACGATGCGCCGGTTCCAGTTCCTCGACCAGCACCTGTGTGTCCATGCTTGGTGAGTCTGTGTGTGTTGTTGTGCCACTGTATGCTACCCTTATTTTGCACAGCCTTTGCACATAACTGTCATCCATGGAAGCCATATAATTGTGCTTAAAAAAAGTTAACAGGCTACTATATGACAGTAATTATACAATGAATGCACTATTCTCTAGAATACCCGAAATTACATAATTTTATAATTAATATGATATTCTCTAGGAAACCTGAAACTGACACATGAAACAAAAAATTGTCATAACTTCATTCTTTAAAAATTAACATGTTCACTGTTGTGTAGAAATGTCTGCTATGTCTTTGTTTGGTTGTTAATAGCCAGTTGTTACATTGTAGGTGACAGCATATTTATTCCTTTTCTACCAGGCTTCAGCAGCCACAGGTGGGGCTTGTTCTATGACAGCTGCAGGCATCGCTTCTTCAGCTACGGGCGTCCCTTCATCTTCTTCTTCTTCGGTCCTTCCCCTGCCACCTCTGCCACCACTCGTGATCGATGAGGTGGTCGATTGTCCAGTCGATGATGAAGAAGAGGAGGTGGCTACCCCCATCATCAACCTCATCCCATCCTACTTGATGGCACACACCCTGGAGTCAAGGCCTGCCCCTCTCAACGCCCCTGCCACATCCTGTCCCAAGTCAACCAGCGGGAAACCGAAGGGGAAGGACTGCTTGGAGGATGCCATTTCCAGATGTGCACTCAAATAGCGTCCCGGGACAACACGTCAGGCAGTTCAGGCAGTGCTACACTCATCGACCATCGGGTGGCCTTCTGCACATACATGGGGTCAGAGGTAGGGCGGTTGACGGCGCAACAGTTTGCACTGTTTCGGGAAAAAACATGCAGATGATAATCGATATGGGTGAAGAGCAGGAGCAGCAGCAGCAACAACAGGTACCACAACAGCTAGCACACATCACAACACAACAGATAGTACACATCACAACACAACAGTTACCACACATCACAACACAACAGCTACCATAATACACAACACACCAGGTACCACAACACGCAACACACCAGGTATCACCACACACCAGCTACCACAAAACACAACACATCAATACACCGTCCAACCCTTCATACAACCACAGAAAATGGTACAATACACACAGCCACAGCCACAAACCTACAACCCACAAATACATTATGCACCACAGTACACACAACCTCTACCACCGCAACAACACACAGTGGTAACCCCACCAGTTGGTCGCCCCCACCACCACCACCAAACACTCACACCAACAGCTTGGAGTTCCGGCACACAACACCACACACAGACAACACCAGACAGTGGGGGACCGAAAATGGGGAGGGGGGCTTCTGCTGCTGCTGCTTCCTCCTCAGTGACCGAGCTTTCAGGATTCGAATCCCCAACCACCTTCCGCGCTTCGACGTCGCTTTTGTCTACACCGGATCCACATGGGGAGGGATCTGGTGGTGGGGGATGTTGGCCGCAGCCACGGATGCGACCTCCATCCCCCGTAGACAAAATAGTGGTGGTGGTGGTGGTGGTGCGAGTGAAGGTGAAGGTGATGGTGAAACATCTGAGAAGGAATAGATTTCTAAATTTCTAAATTTCTAAACAGTTTAATGTCAATATAGTTTCTAAATTTCTATCGTTTTAAAATTTCTATACAAGTTTATATATGTTTCTAATTTATATATATTATCTGAAAACTTTCTGAATGTCACTATACATGTACAGCTGATCATTGTCATACTATCATTGATCTTTCTGTTATGGCATGAACAGTACAAGTGTCCGCTGAGTTTGTATATATGTTTCTAATTTATATATATTATCTGAACTTTCTGAATGGCAATCTACATGTACAGCTGATCATTGTCATACTATCACTGATCTTTCTGTTATGGCCTGAACAGTACGAGTATCTGCTAATTTTGGATATATGTTTCTAATTTATATATATTATCTGAACTTTCTGAATGCCAATTTACATATACAGTTGATCATTGTCATGCTATCACTGAACTTTCTGTTATGGCATGAACAGTACAAGTGTCCGCTGATTTTGTACATATGTTTCTAATTTATATATATATTATCCGAAAACTTTCTTAACAATATACATGTACAGCTGATCATTGTCATACTATCACTGATCTTTCTGTTATGGCATGAACAGTACGAGTGTCCGCAGATTTTGTAATATGTCAGTATATATTGCTATGTCTCATTGTCATGTACTTAACGTGTGGCCATGTCTTATTACGTTCTTTGCATGTAAAACTTTGGATGGCACTGCGAGACAGACTGAAGAATTTGTGATATGTTTATATGATGTTTATATATAATAGGTACTGTTAATATAGTGAACCTTGTCAGTGTTATTATTGACATGTTTATTTATCGAAGGTACTTTGTAATTATATTGTTGTGAACATAGTAATGTTCAGCACTGTCATTGGTATTATTGACATGTATATTTTTCCAAAGTACTCTGTTATTATATTGTTCTGAACATATTAATATTCAGGACTGTCATTGGTCTTATACAGTTTATTAATCCCAGATATTGTAAATATGTTGCTGGATAAATTGTGGACGAGACAGGCATTGAGTGTGATTGGGTGTTTAGTCATAAATAAGATTGTCATCATGTGTATGTATGATCTAAATATAAATAAAATGCTTCTATTCATAAAATCTGTGTGTTTTGTTATAAGTAGTGATCTTTTAGAATTATCACAGTCTTCTTCTGCTGGCCTTAAAAGTACATTCACAGATAAAAACTTGGCCCTTTAAGAAATATAGCAAAGCCTTATTGAGTACAACTAGCTCTTCTTCTGCTGGCCTTAGTAAAAGATGGCCCTTTAGGAAATACTTCAAATTCTTATATTGGCTCTTCTTCTGGAATGGTCAAAGTTCATCAACAGATAACATGGCCGTTTAAGATATATTTCAAATTATTATACTACCTCTTCTCGCTTTAGTAAACGTTCATAAACCCAACATATTGGCCCCTATAAGTTCTATATTATTATATTAAAGAGTTCTATATTATTATATTAAAGAGTTCCCTATTATTCTATTAAAGAGTTCTATATTATTCTATTAAAGAGTTCTATATTATTATAATAAAGAGTTCTATATTATTATATTAAACAGTGCTCGTCGATATTAGATCATATCTGTTTGCCAAGGCACAGCACCTATGTTGTTGTAGTAGTGCTTCAAATACACCCACTGTTGCTTGGCTTCCCTGGAGGGACGTGTGGGCCCTCTTGTGTCCCTCACATCTGCCAGGACACTGTCGTCTCTCCAAGCACCAGGTATGATAGTGTGGTCCTTTCCCTCAATATCCAAAGCTGCATTCTGAAGCCCAGGATACTTGACCCGCATCAGGGTATGGAGACTAACACAGGCCAACCCTATGCTGTTGACAGTGTCTGTCTCCTGTTGAAGAGTAGTCAGGAGGCAGCGGAATCTGTTGGCGATTATCCCGAAACCATTTTCCACAATGTGTCTGGCTCGAGAACATCGGTAGTTGAATATTTGTTCAGCCACTGTGATATTTCGTCCAACAAATGGCTTCATCAGCCACTCACGAAGCGGAAAGGCATCATCTCCTACCAGGAAGTAAGGCACAGGGCGATCATTACCGGGAAGTGTGTCAGGAGCCGGAAGTCCTAGGGTCCCGTCTTCTAACAACGCCTTAAGAATCGAGGCATTGAAGACAGCACAGTCAGACGTAGACCCATTCGCACCAACATCCACCCACAGAAACTTGTAGTCTGCATCAACGACGGCCAGCAGTATGATGCAGAAAAAGCCTTTGTAGTTGTAATACACAGACCCAGAATCCTTGGCTGCTTAATGGCTATGTGTTTCCCGTCAATGGCCCCAACAGTGTGGTGAAAGTTCAAGCATGTCCCAAAGTTGGCGGCTAATTCATGCCAGCCTCTTGACACTTAGGAAAAAACAGCAAGTCTTTCTACTCTTCAATTATGGCTTCACACACCTCGTGAACAAAGAGAGAAATTGTGTTGCGTGCAACTCTGAAGGAGAAGGCCAGGCTGTGGTAACTGTTCCCAGTTGCAAGGAAACAAAGAGAGTCTTGGCCAACTTTAGTCCGGGGCTCAACGCCTGTGCATGACCATGTCCTTCTTGTCGAGCCTTGGGGTCACTCTCTGCAACATCTCGTAGAACATGGTTGGCTCCAACCGAAGGTAGCTGCAAAAATCTCCAGATGACTCCACCTCTAGCTCAGCCATGAGATGTTCATATTCACCAAACGCAAGCCTTCTGGATATCCATGGGCGCACCCAGAACCTTCTCTGTCGCCTCCTTCTTATTCTCAGATGTAGTAGATGTAGTAACACATGCATCCTGACACCTGGCATTTATACGCTGACAAAGTGGTCGCCACCCTGGCGATGCCAGGTCGGCGCCAGACAGCCAGACAGCCAGGATGGCACCAGGACGGCGCCAGGTCAGCAACCAACATAGCAGTTGGCGCCCTGGCGCCGCCCTGGTGCCACCTTGGCACCATCTTGGCGCCACCCTGTTGCCGCCAGGTAGGCACCAGGTCGCCAACCTGGCACCGACAGCATTTTTGAATCAATGTATCGAATAGGATGCTGGGTGGTTGGCGACATTTTGGTCGTAAGGAGGTTGGCGAAGAATGCTGGCTCTCGTGTGACTGGGGTATCAGATACTGGTGCACTTGTCAAGTATTTGGTTCTGCATAGACGGACATAAACACTAAGTCAATTTAATAGAACCTATTACTGTTGAATCCAATGCTGTCAGCGTTTGGACATGCTTTGCAACCATTCATTTGCATGGTTTCACTTCAAATATCTCTAAAGTTGGGCATGAAAAATAAAGATTCCTCCTAACTACAGTACAGTATATTGCAACGATCGCTCTCATATATTTATCTCAGGAAATGGCAGAAACTCTAAACCGTTCAACCATGGAACTTATTTTGCAACTGCCTCCTGATGACCATGCCTCCTGATGACCAAACTTGGTTGGATTCTTGGCATACATTTGTTTCTAATGTACATTACAGTGAAATTATTCGGGCAAATATTTTGCATTAGATGAAATTTCAGTTCCTGTGTCAGAGTAATTTACATTTGTTTAGTCATGAACCTAATAGGTATGATTCAGGAGGTGTGAAATGAGGTGTGTTAGGTGAGAACAACTGATTAAATCTTGTGAGCTTTTGTCCTTTTTTTCATGAAGGCTGTGAGCTTTTTATCTTGTGAGCTTTTGTCTTGTGAGCTTTTGTTTTGAAAGCTTTTGTCTTGTGAGATTTTGTCTTGTGAGCTTATGGCGTCGATTGCTTTACACAGGCACCCTTCCTTACCCCAAACCCTCCACACCACTTTGCCTTAAAGAAGCATCAAAAACCCTACTCGAACCAACTTCACTAGACGAAATGGCTATATTAGTACAGGGAATGGGATGGCCGAATGAATTGAACGTCTGTCTCCCATTTTGGGAGGTCGTGGGATTCGAACCTATGGGTTCGAACCCTGGTCGAATCAAACCAATGATGTACAAAATTGATACTTCTCGATGCCTAGGCAGGTACTCTTCATTATTAGGATAATTGGTTGGGCTCAGTCTCAGGATAATGTGACTGAGTGGGATATCAAGTCATGGTGTTGGTGACCTGGTCTCCCAGTTTGCCAGCACTATAAAGTTGCCATGAGTGTGCACTGCCACAAGTAAGTAGCCTTCCTGATATGAGCGTAGATGTCAGGACGTAAAACTCCAACAACGAACCAACCAACCAAGTCGGTACCCATCCTGATATGACACTATATGGTGCCAGGGAGTAAACCAACCAACCAACTTAAAAAACCGCAGGCTCATGCACAAAGTCAAAAGTTAGAACATTATACAATGAACATGTGTTGAACATCGGCGAAGAGAAAGTGTAAATCAATTATAGGGGTCGATGCTGCACACCTGCCTCATCCCCATTATATTTAATCTTGTCGCTGACAGAGTTATTTGATATCGATATTCATAAAAAAAATAACTACACACTGCAACCACTTCAAACATATCTAATATCCCAGCCACACTCCTACTTAATATCGCGACCACTTTGCGACCACAAAAAAGGTTGGCCGCCAAGTGGTCATGAGTGGTCGCAAAATGGTCCTCAGTGGTTGCCAACCTCCTTGCGACCAAAATGGTTGCAAGAAAGTTGCAGCTACTGTACTAAAAACTCATTGCGACCAAAATGGTTGTAAGGAGGTCAGTGACCATTGCTTTGGTCACAAGGAGGTCACCGGTGACTGTGGGTTCTTTGGTCCAAAGTGGTCACAAACTGGTCGCAAGCCATAGGCCTACTGTGACTGGGGCTTAACTCGCAATGCAGTGCAAATTTCTAAATGCTGTTTCAACTTTTAAGTCGGATCTTACCTATGTTTGTCAGTTTGCTGTTGCCATATTTAAAGTCGCAAAAGATCAGATGCGGTGGCCGAATCGGTGGCCGAATTGGTACAGCGCAGGTTTCCAGTGTGTAAGGTCAAGAGTTCGAAAACCGACCGAATCAAACCAAAACTTACCATATTGATACTGGTTGCTACCTAGCATGGTGTTCGGCATTACTAGCAAGCAGTGGTTAGCTCAGTATCAGGATAATGTGACCGAGTGGGATATCTGGTCATGGTGCTGGCGCGCACTCGTCCAACGGGAGCGCAAATTGCTTCCGCATGTGCACGCGACGATTCGCGGGGGTAAAGCGTTGCTTAGCGACTAGCTAAGCAACGAAAGAAGGTCGGGCGTTCGGGGCCTGACCCGGCAGACGTGTTTATTCGCGCTCTGTCATTTTCAGCCGATATTCGGTCTTTTTCTTATCTAAATTCTAAAACCAAGGTAATCAAATCACACGGGAGGAAAAGGGAGTTAGTAGCGCCTTAAATAGGTATGCATATTTCGCTGGTATCCTTGTTAGTTATGGTATGAATAAAGTCGTGAGCTCTCGTGAAGGTGGACTGAGACGTTCCTTGCATTCTTTACTATCCTCCAGTATTATTGTGGATTAACCGCTATAGAAAACCTGATATTCGATTGCTTTATATGTAATTAGGGGCCTTAAGCCTAAGTAGGCCTTATGCAGTTACTTACTCCATCTGTGGGAATATAATGACAGACTATAACAGAATTTAACGTAGTGTTACTTCAAGGCGGAAATTAACAACATTAACTTAGAACTGATTATCAGTGACAGCGGCGGCATCCCTAGCCGTACGCGTACTTCTAGAATTATTTAGTAACACAATTAATATACCGAAATGCGAAGGGGACAGCCAGCTAGTTGAAATAACCTAACTTATAGAAGTAGGGAAACTTTAGGTCTATAGGCGCGCTCGTCGGCGAATTGCGTATGTAGATGAAACTCTGGCTGGCCGCCTTTAGCGCGGGGCGGACACCGACGGCGACGGACTAACTGCAGACGGGAGGAGGAGCCGCAGCAGCCCGCGGCAGGCTCAGGAATTTCACATGGAAATTATTACATAACATTAACACGTTAGGCTCGCCTTAGGCGGGGGCAGATTAGCCGAACGGTTAAACTAACATGAA